>JAJKFI010000018.1:2088392-2155811 GCA_029204185.1 Lerista edwardsae | reverse complement strand
TATTATTATTATTATTATTATTATTATTATTATTATTATTATTATTAGGAAGAATCCATTGACAATCTGAAATAGTCAAGTTATAATAAAATAATGCTTTGCAGGGTTTTGGAAATTACTGATGTGACATTTAAGAAACAGTTATTTTTATACGTTGGGGACATGAAACTACAACAAATACAGGAGAATTATCTCTGTAAAAGTATCTAAAACAAGCAGGAATAGAGCAGCTATCAGAATAAAAGATGTTGATTTCTTTTTCTCAACACCCAAATGACAAGGAAAGCCAGAAACTAGAAGCACAAACTTATTTCCATGTTTCTCTAATAGATTAGTAATTTGTTGGCAATGGCTTTGACAGCAAACAGATGGATGCACCATTAGTTACAATGAATGCAGCAGATGCTGAGCCAGCCCCCATCAGCTGGACATGTCAGGCAGCCAAGTGCAAGAGCCCACACTTTTCAAGTGGGTACAGGTTGGCGCAGCAGCTTTGGAAGACTAGCATGCAGCCCATTCTCTCTTCAGCCAAGAGATTTCAGATTCCAGCTCATTTCAGCAAATCAAAATTGAATCCAGGAGGTTTGGAGACTCATGCATAACAGTTGCTAGTAAACTAGATGAGTAGAATTAGAATAGAGGAATGAAAACACGGAAGATAAAAGACAGATTACAGTTGTCACTGGACTTGAGCACTTCATCTTAAAACAGGACATCTTTGAATTCCTTTATGGGCCAATGTCCACTCTTCTTTTTTTGTGATAGTGAGTAGAATTGTTCGCCAAGGGTCAAATGCAGCAAAGTACGAGCTCATGTTTAAATGTAAGCTGTTCCAGTGTTGTAAGTGGGAACACACTATCTCAGAGTTTACATTTGTTTCTATGCATAATATATCCTGCAAGAAAGCAAGGAGATGTAAGACAGAACAATAATGTCGACTGTCTAGGCTGGCCAGACAAAAATTTAAGCCTACTGGATCAAGGCCTGTTTCCTTACGTGCCTAATTTTCGTAGGTGCTAAATAAATAATGAATATTACTTACAAAAATAAAACATTAAAAAATTTACTTTTAGACAATGTTTCTATTCAGATCTTATGCTTGTTGTGACCCAGTGGCTATCCAACTATTGGACAAACTAATTTCAGACACTGTTCTTTTGCTAATAATTACAAGTTTCATCCTAGATGTTAGAATAACATTTTTATTTAGTCATTTTATTGTTTAGCATGGGCCTATGCTATTGAATGATTGATGAAAGGAGAACTGGAACTCTAGAACATGTACCTATTATTGAGAAGCATGTCAAAGTTTACTACAATTTTACACTGTAGAAAAATTACAAATGTAATCCCCTCCTCCCAGAGAAATTATGGTTGCCTCAACTACCTGTCAAGTATGCAGCATAATTTTTAGAGTATTAATCTTATGATCACCAAAGCATGGAACCATCAGCCCTCTGTATGATCTAGGTGCATTTTCTATCCATCACAATATTTACTGTGTGACATTTTTAAAATGTTAAATGACTGTGTGTTTTATTTCTGACCCACCCTCAATGTTAACATTTCCATAGTTCCCTTCCTTGACTGAGACCAAAAACTCATTACGTAGACAATTTCAGCTTTAAAGAAAGGGAAGAAATTCTAGAACTCAGTAAGAAAAGGGACCTAATATTTAGCATATCTCAATGCATTGATTCAGCATTAAAATCCATCCCATTTAATCAGCTTTGAATAGACAACATTTTACCACAAAGATAGCTACTATTTTAAAGATCAGGAATCTCAACACTTTCAATATAGCTGGGAGTCATGACGGCAAATTATAAATCTGAGGGGTTTTTCCTCTTTCAGTACAAGTTTGCAGCTTATTATTGTTCAGTCTGTGCTACCACTGTGCTGCATTGGTTTTCCAATTTTTGAGCATAGGGACCCACTTTTTAGAATGACAATTTGTCGGGACCCACTGGAAGTGATGCTATTAATCTGAAAGTGATGTCATGGCGGGAAGTGAAACAATTGGCTGGCGCACAAACAGTGCAGTGCAGCCTTTGGCCAGCCCAGCTGCTAGTGTCAGCCAATGGCACCAGCGCCGATGCGGGGCTGCCAGCTGGGCCGACGCAAGCAGTTAGTGTCGGCCCAAGGGCGCAAATAGGATTGCGCCCTTAGAACATTAGAGCTGCATAATATTTTATAAACTAAAGGAATGTTTCCCTCAAGATTAATTAATAAATCCTCACAACCACTGCCATTCAATAGTTCGGCACCCCCGCATTTAGATTAGTTCGGCAATCTAAAGGATTGCGCTGCCCATTAGAATCCAGCCATTACTAGTTCCAAATCTTATCCTCGCATCAAGGCCCCAAGCAACCACAGGAAATAAAATAATGGGAATTTAGAGTGAAGTAAGCTTGCATATAAAACAATGAGAAGAAATAATGCTGATCATTTACTAAAATTACTATGCATAATGGGTAAAAATCCTGCAACTGAACACATAATTATTTTAACACACTGTCCTTTCCAGTTTAAGCCAAACTGTCCTTTCCAGTTTAAAGGGTAACATCCCTAATAAGACAACTGCAAAACTTGCTAAAATGTGTAGTCAGTTCAAACGTTTTAAGGGCACAACTTGGAGTAAGGTGATTTTGTTCCCCTTCCCCCTGTGTTGTGCACTAGCCCTACTTGGATCTGCGCCTGAGATTAGGAATTATGGGTGCCTATGACAGTCTCCCAAGACTCCTCGTCACTGCAGTCCCTGAGCCCACCCCAGCCACTCCTGAGAATAAGAGGATCCTCTCAAGTAGCAAAGTGTGCAATCCAAGGGGATGCAGAAGGAGGCATAGCAGGAATCCTCAGAAATTGGGCTCAAGATGCATGCATAATAAGGCATGGATTTTCAGGCCAAAAACCTGACAGTGGGGCCTTAGAATATGGCAAAGAATGAAGTATGAACTGCATTAGCAATAAATGATATACAAACAATAGTGGAAAGGCAAATAAACAATGACTGAGATGTGGGTACTTGGGACTTGCACTAGCGATGAGATGCACTGAGGAACAGAAAGCTTACAGAGGTGATCGAAATCTCTTTTTGCTTCTGAATGTTTCCTGATCTGCCCCCCTACTGGATACACTGTACCCAGTTTAGGCACAGCTGCAGAAGCGGGGTGGGGGGGGGAAGATTAAACTGAAAAGCTTTTTTTCAGTTTAAAATTAACTTTTTTCAGAGTAAAATTAATTTCTCTGAAATGGAAATGTCAGAAAATAAAATAATTCCAATGTATGCAAAATTGGATAAAAGAACATGTAAAATTTATACCAACACGAGACTGAAATCTGAGCTACGCTATATTCTTAACAAGAAAGAAGAAGAAAATCAATCTCTTACCTAAATATATAAAAATCAAAGATAACTTTTTTATTTCAAGGAGGCAAGAAAGAAAAAAATAAGAGGCAACACAGACATCAGGAAGGAACTAGATAATGTCAATATAGTGCACAAAAACCAATTAATGAAATACTGGAAAAAGATAAGTGGATCTTAGTATATGCTATAGAGATAAGAGATTTGGCCAATAAGAAATCATAGCAACCTTTGCAAAGTTTATAGTGGGTGTAGGTGAGATTGGGCAAGCATCAAATACATTTTTATTGGAAACTTTGTTCATTGGGATCTAACATTTCAGACAAGTCTGAAAGCTATACAAATCCACAGAGGATGAGCCAATAAAACTGCAATATGAAACATGGTGAAAATGAAGGTTTCAAATCACTGGCTATAGTTCTTCAAGCCTCTGAGGGCTAATTTACAGTATCCACGCAGAGACTGCTTAAAAGTACTTCCCTTTGGACCACTCAGCATGGCAAACTCGACATTTAATAGCCTTCTACCCTATCCACTGGCCCAAATCAGTGCATCATTTCCATGCCAGTCATACAACCCTAATGACTGGCAGTGGAAATGTGAAGACAAGTACACATGCTTTGGCAAGACACTTTTATACCTAACTTGTGAAGTTCTGCCACGAAGACGACTTTCGGCAGCTTCCTCAGGGAGACTGTTAATTGGTCCTGTGCGGCCACATGTTGGAAAATGCTTCCACTGACCAATTGAGCGCTAGACCAGTGGTTCGGGACCCAATTTCAGGTGGGTCATGAAGTACTTAGAGAAGCCATGTTGAAAATGTGGGCCGAAGGGATGCTGGAAAGGGGGGAAAGTGTGGTTGTGTTGCTTGTGTCAAGGTTGTAAATAGGGTTTTTTTTCTTTGCTGTTGGAAAATGGCTAAGAAATAACCCAACTGATCGCTGCATTCTCAAGAAACCAGCTGGCTCTGGCATCATAATGATCGCACGTCCGGCCATGTCATCACTTCTGGTGGGTCCTGGACAGATTGTCATTCTAAAAAACGTGTCCCAGTGCCTAAAGGTTTGAGAACCACTGTGATAGATATATACGTACCTGTTGATTGATTGATTGATTGATTGATTGATTGATTGATTGATTGGCTCTTCCTTCTTAGCATTCACCACTAGATTATCAATCAAGTCACTTCAACACAAATGTTGGTTCTGCTTTTTTGAAATTTTGCTTTGTCACTCAGACACTCATCTTCCCTAACCAAGTTCTCCGTTGGGTGAAGGAAGATAGTTCGCTTTGCTGCTGAGGCAGCATGAAACTGCTCAGAGGTATTCCCTCCAAGGAGATCATTATAATGAAAATAACTAAAAATCACACTACGGATTCTGGTTGGGTATTTTCTGGTGTCCCAGGAACTTATATATGCTTTTATCAGAAATGTGCTGCTCATCCCTTTGCCTCTTCTCTCCAAATGCTAGATCCAGGGAAGCAATGATGAGGATGGGTCAGTAATCTGTGCAGTTTGGTGCATGGTGACATTGTATTATAATGGTTGGCTTTATATCAAGTTTGCTGCTCAAGCTTCTATTTCCTGTACAATCTCAGTAGTTCCAAGTAGATTGAACAGAGAAGGAATCAGAAAGGATGACTGAGTGGTGAGCTGGGCACAGCAAAATGATCACATAGCCACTTTACTCTACTTGCCCCTTTTCCCTCAGAGTGTTACCTTCCAGGTGAACATGGTTGACTGTGAGACAGGTAAGTGGAAGTGTTTTCAAAGAACAGAAAAGACGTCTTGTCAAAATCCCACATGAAGGCCTAACGTGATATTTCTAAGCAAGCTTAAGCCATTTCCTAACTATCTACAATTGTTATCTACAATAACTATCTATCAACAGGAGGCATAGACTCCCCTACAACCGGGTAGAGGCAACTTTTAAAGTGGCAGTTCTCTTTATAAACTGGGAAGAGCAATTTCTCCTAGGCACCCCAGCACAGCATTTTTTCCAGTGGTTATTTGATGGTTTCTTTTTTCAAGATTCTAAGCCCTTTTAGGACATGGAACTATGTATTCATTTATTCAACTATGTAAACTGTTTCATGAATTTTGCTGTTGTTGATTATGATAATGGTGATGATGAAAGGGAGTATATAAATATTCTTCTTAAAATAGTAATAATATTAATGCTGGTTTGGGCTAGCAATCATGAGTTCTTGTGTTCATACACATACTATACACACAAATCAGTTAGGAAAAAATACTTCTAAGGGCACAATCCTAGCCAACCTTCCAGCACTGGGGTAAGGGAACAAACATTCCCTTACCTTGAGGGGGCGTCTGTGACTACTGTTCCACTGCAGGATGCAGCACATGCCCCACTGGCACAGCTATGTCAATTAAGCTAGAAAGCTGGTTGGGATTGTGCCCTAAAAGTTTTACTTCAACTGTCATTGGCTTGTATTTTTTAAACTAGAATTGACAAAATAAGAATGTTTCTAATGATTCATTTCCAGGACATCTATAGCATAAGACTTATAAAAACAAAAAGGTGTATATGCAGTCTTTTTTCTTTGACAACTTTTTTTCTGTAGAATAAGCAAGCGTGATGAAAGATTAATTAAGACTAGGTCACTTCGTGTGTTAATTAGTTTACCTTGTGGCCCATACTGGCTCATCTGAGTTCCGTAAGTTCCACTAGAGTTACTCTGTGGGAAGCTACCAATTCCAGAATGCATTTGGCCTCCAGGTGAAGGATGTGGTGACATGGAAGGCCCCGTTTGCTGAGGTGCATACTGAGACAGTTGAGGGTTTCTCTGAATGCCTGTCATAAAACCTAAACACAACAAAGGGACAAAATATGAATGTTCATATAAATGTTTCAAACACTTATTTACAAAAACATATTTAAATCTATTTTAGTAGCAGTGAAAGTAATTTACTGTAAAACAGAAAGCCATCACATTTTAGCATATAAAAATACACTTTACATTCAGTAAGGATAGAGTTGTGTAAATAAAGAAAAAGTGAAAAATAGGAAACAAAATTTTGATACTCTACCATTCTGCTACATTCCTATCCACAAAATCATGCCTAGCCGCTAAAACAGAAAATTGGGCCACATTTAAAGTTACATAATTATTCAGATAATTTATCAAATGTATTAACTTAAAATTTTGCTTTTGCTCTTAGACCACAGATGTCTATATTGCACGAAGCTAACAGGTGTGCAGTTTTGGGAGTCCTCCTGAATCTAGTTACTATTGGATAACCAGGTGGAGACAAAGGACAGGCTTTTGCCCAGTTTTGACCATATTCGAGTTAGTTGGACCTACCCATGGTGGTCCACACCTTGGTAACATCTTAGTTAGACTACTAGAATGCACTGTAAGAAGGACAGCCCTAGACGCCAGCTGGGAAACTGCAATTACTGCAGAATGCAGTAACTCATGTAGCTGCTGGGGCTCAGATCAACTCTCACTACTCTGGGAACTGCACTGACTGCCAATTTGTTCTGTGGCCGAAGTCAAGGTGCTGGACTGTCTGCTTCTACATATTCCAGCCCATTCCCAAAGATCATCTGAGGGGGCCCTCCTTTGTGTGCCATCTTTAACTGAAGTTAGTGAGAGTTAAGGCCTCTACTCAGTGTTCAGGAGAAGCCCTCGGGGAGGGGGGGGGGAAGGCAACATTCGAAGTTTTTCAGGAATCTGAGTTCCTGTGTAAAGCAGCCCTTCCCTCTTGCCTTCAGAGCTATTTGTGGTTTCAATAGCAAAGGCTTCAAGCCAGCACTCTGAGCCGTGAATGGCTCTGGGAGATGGGCTCTTTATACGGGAGCTCAAAATCCTGACAAACTTAGCATTCTGATGCCCCTCTAGGAACTCTTCTGTGGTGCCACTGTATGTTCTGTATGTTCTGTAGAACACTGCAGTTCATGCTTTGAGAATAGCTGTCACGATTCTACTGTTTTGCAGGGGGGCAAGTGCCCCGGGTGAGGGGCTTCTGGAGCGGGAGGATGGAGATAATGAAGTGGCTCAAGAGGTGAGCATTGTTGGGCTCAAAATCTGTCTGCCCTTGTCTCCGTACAGCTCTGAAATGGAACCTGGTGTGGTGATGGGGGCATGTCAGTGGGTGGTGAGGGGGCAGTGAACTTACGCTGGGGGTGCTGAGAATTGACCCGGCCCTGGGGCAGAGGGTGGGCTGGGCCTGCCACTGAAAAACAGGCCCTTATTAGAGGTGTTCCTGCAGAGGCTGAAGATATTTTTATTTCAGTTGGCATTTTGAGGGCTGGTAGAATACAGCTTCTTTTATCCTTGCTGCTTATGGTTTTATTATTGCTTTTAATGCTGCTGTTCTGCTTTTGGGTGCTGTTTGTAGTAGTCTGTAGTTTAATTGTAATTTGTAATAGGCTCTGTGTACTGATGCTTTTGAATGTTATTAATTGCTCATCTTTTATTATGTATTTATACTGTTTTATGGTTATTGGCATCTTTATTATGAACTTGTTAGCCGTTCTGAACTCTGGGAACTTTGGAAAGGCAGAAAACATGAAGGGGATTCTTGGAAATTTATTTAGGGGGTGAAAGAATCAGTCAAAGATTTTGTCCAGTGCTGTTACATTCAGTTAAATATCATGCTTGGACACTGAGGTAATTCCACACAAAATCTATGCTTACTCTTGTCATCTTGTTGATTACCAGAGAGACGTCCCAGCTGCTTGGATTGTGGCAGCTGGCCACAAAGATCATATTTAAGACAACAATCTGCCTATACAGCTCAGAGAGCTTAACTAACAATGAGGTACTTTCAGTAACAGCAATTTATTCTTTCATTTTATAGAGGAGACCACTAGCAGATGTCTTCTGTATTCCAGACAATGCTCAAAATAAAATTTTTGGTGGGCTGATGTTTAATGGTTCCACCTTGATGCTGATGAAATGCACTTCCAAAGGGAGACTTTTCAAATACCAAGTGTACATACTGAACCTGTAAACCCAGAGGATGATTATGCAAGCTGATCTAACTACAACCAGGAACAGAAAGCTTGTCCTAAGGAGGATATGTCCAGATTAGTACTCCTGCTATATTTCCATATTTTTCTTTCAATGCCTTAGAATATATCTTGTGTTTCCTGTACACAAATGTTTTCTCCTTCCACAACTGCACCAATATGTACCATTCAATTATTTGGGGTGCTGAATCCAAACACTGCACTTTCAGATCTCAGAGTAAAAGATATTATAGCTTAGATTTCTTCTCTCAAATTAGATGAGAGAGGAGTGGGACTGAAATTTACAGACAGAGGCAGAATTGTGGAAGAAAACATGAAGGGAAGAGGCAACAGACAAGGAAATCAGAATAGAAATGGAAAATAGAACTGAAAAATACAAATAAGTGCAAGGCTATAAAAACAATTTCTTCACTAAGCAACGATTTCCACAGCAAAGTTCTTGAATGTACCAAAAGGTTATCTGAATTGTCAGATACAGTCACAGTCTCTTATATTTCTGGTAACATTGAACACTTCTAAACGTTTTCATTGACAAGGTGCTAGACTAAACAAAATGTTAATAAAACAAAAGAAAGACATCAAATTAAGTCTTTTTTTTTGTTTTAAAAACTCCACCCATATAAAGCACATAACAAATCTGAAGTGCAAATGGACCAGCTGGTATGACGTGGGGGCATTAACCATATAAGAGCTGAGTCATTCCCTCCTTGTGGGGTGCCAGTTCTGTGTTTGGGACCTGCACAATTGCTCTCCTGACCCCAGTCATCCAGCTAGATACTTTTTAAAACATTACCACAGCTGTACAGGAGTAACTCACAGAACAGCGGCTCCCAAGAGGTTGCTAGCATAACATTTAGAGGGCTCCTTTAACCCATATGCTACAAGGGAATTATGAGAAAGGAAGCCCCCGTTAAGCCACTTCTACTGTCAGGCAAAGGGCTCAAGCCTATACAGAGGTTTCTAAGGTCCACTGCTCCTGGCACATCATCTTATATAAAAAGCTTGTAGGAAAATAGCTGAAGCTCAATAATTGAGCTGGAGATGGAGTTGTGAATCGGACTTCCCTAGTTCAAATCTTGCCTTTGCTAAGAACTCAATAGGTGGCCTTAGACAAGCCAATTCCTCTTAGCTTCAACTCCCCAGAATAATACATACTTACTTTACAGGGTAGTTGAAGGGGAAACAATGTGCTAATGAAACCTGAACTGCTTTGCACACTCAGAAAGTACTAAATGCGAAGTATTTTTTTATTAGTTTACACCAAATAAAGGCAATATCTTGATTCAAACTGAATTCTAAATAAGACGAAGAATTAAAACACAACTCACGTAACTGTATTCAGTCTGTAGCTGAATATTAGAATAGTGTGTTTTCTGCACTTACTGCTAGCAGACTTTTGACAGCTTTTCTAGGACTAGGAAATCAGTCAGGATGTGGACAGAAATATCACACACACACTAAAAGCAACAAGCTTCAATTTGGACATGGTGTTTGTAACAGTTGCTGTTTTCCTCTAACGTTAATGAAGATGCTCCATTAGACTCATGCATTGAAGAACATTTTGATTATTTCACGTTCCGCCAAGGAACAAAAGGTAATTTTAAATGTAAGACAAGTTGGATAGGCCACTTGTTTAAACATTCAGCAATGTTTACTTCCTTAGGATAGAAAGGGATATGGTTTGATATTTATAGTTGATGGAATGGACCATTAACAAAACACTATCTTTAAACATTTGCATTAGCAGTGCACTCTTCTCAGCTCATAGGTTGTGTTACATTACAAAATCAATTGGATCAGCATCAAAGACGCAACAGAGAGTGGAGATGCTCTCTTAACTTGCCCCTAATAACTCATCATCTTCCACTTCCAAAATGTCAAATGCTGCATTTTAAATGTGGGGAAAGAGGAGCTGTAAAACAAGTTAATATAAGTCCCAACTCATCACATTTAATTTTGCAAACCACCTCGCTGTTCTTTCTTTTTCCCCTCCTCTGCCAAGCCAGCCACAGCCTGCTAAGCAGTTTTACCAGCTAATATAAATGTCAAGCTTTTCTAGCTGGTGTTTCTAGGAGTTACTAAAACACCGAAGGTTCACTGAGCCACCATAACACACAACATCATCTGTGTTTGGCAGCCGGACCATTTATGTTCATTTTTGCATCTGCTGCTGTGTGCAAAATGACTGACATGTTTCTTCACACCATTTCAGCAAAATATGTTTCCCTGCTTGTGTGAAATAACAGCCATGCAACTCACCATGCACATTTTTGTAATGCTACCACGAAGGCTGTTACTGTCAATTCACTTTCTTTCTAAGGTGCAAAGCTTCTAGTAACTGGAGAGGTATGTTCATTTCCTTGTATATTTGTAAATCCTTTACGTTTACATTCTGAGTATTCGCTTTGTTTGCCCATTTCTCTTCACAAACAGAATTGCTCTGGTGAAGACAGAAAATAATGACCTAGCTAAGGCTTTAACCTGGACCCCCTAATGTTCCACCAGCTGTGCTATTAAGTTAAGTGGCTGAATCTCTCTCTCAATTCCTTTTTTGATTCGACAAAAAAACTCATCTATGTATGGTAGGCAATGATGTTTAAATATATCCCCTTCCTCTTCTTTACCCCCTTCCTGTCTAGTCTTGAAATTAATATCATCTATCATTGATAAACTGGAATCAGGGGAAGGATTAGATAGATCACCCAGATGGTAGCCTGGGAAGAAAGATCCAACCTTTCCTTATGCAAATCTTGCCTAATGCTAGGCCATGGAACTGTGAGCGTCCTTTCTCATGTGCAATGGATTGCCTTATTGGGCAAACAGACACAACTATACTAAAAAACAAAACAAAACCCACCTTTAACTTTCTATTATTCAGATACATTACAAAGTGTGTATGTGCAACCCCGAATATGCCCTGACCAGGACATTCTAGAGCTCAAGCCCCCATCCTCTTGGGTGGCAAGAATGTACTATCTAAATTCAGAGTGAGAAGAGTGAGCACCTTCCAAATCAATAAGAACATAAGAACATAAGAAGAGCCCTGCTGGATCAGGCCAAAGGCCCATCTAGTCCAGCTTCCTGTATCTCACAGCGGCCCACCAGGTGCCCCAGGGAGGCATGAGACAACAAGATGCTTGCATCCTGTTGCCACTCCCTTGCACCTGGTAACAGTAGCCCTCCACCTTTGTAAGGAGGTTGCACAATCCATCATTGCCTATAGCCCACGATGGACCTTTCCTCCAGAAATCCGTCCAATCCCCTCTTAAAGGCATCAAGACCAGATGCCATCACCACCTCCTGTGGCAAAGAGTTCCACAGATTAACTACCCGCTGGGTAAAAAAATACTTGTATTCTTTGTCATTCAAAATACAATGTATTCTTTGTCATTCAGCCCATAACAGTGCTCAGGCAGATGTTAAAGGCATTACTGTTGTGGACCATAGAAAAACCAAAACTAGAGTTAGGTGTCAACAGCATATCCATTGTACTGCACTGTCACTCCAAACTATCTGACCATTTCTGCCAGACATGTTAAAAAGTATTGAAGATAAGATAGTACTTCCATGGAGCAAGAGTGCACTAGTATTTTCAAGCTAAAGAAACTCAGAAGAACGGTTTCCAATACAGATCCTACTCTGATGTTCCAGGGTGATAGATGACACATGTGTGGCATCTCACTATTGCCACAGTAGTGCTAAGGACTCAATTCTGCAGGCAGCTGTGTTTTGTGAGGCACTGAGTTGCCGCCTGGCATGTTTCATGGTCTCAGCCTGTACCAGACTCACAGGTACGGTACCTCCTCAAGAAGTTCAGGAACCTCCTCATGGACAAACTCATATAATCACTGAATGGTTGTGGTATTAACCTTTTGATTAAATACTCTTGCATTTCTGTTGGGGGAGGGGGTCATTTGGAGAGACTGTTGACTTCAGCCCTCCAGAAGCACTGCTGCAATGGAGGAAACCAGCAAATTCAAGCATTTGGATAGTTGAAGAGGAATTTGAAAGCTTTGAACAAGCATGGCATTAAGGGAGGATACTTCCACTCAATTACAGGGCTGTTTCCAGGCTGGCACCATGGGGTGGTGGTGTCCCATACAGGGCTTTGTCACAGGCCCCCCAACAACTTAGTTGCCACACCCTGAAAGTTCACGGGGTGTTCCCACTGGAACTGAGGGTTCACAGGTCAGCATGGAGAGCTGGCCCTTTTGATGGGTGTGCTCCTTGGTCAGTGCCTGACCCCTAAACACCAGCCCTCTCCATTATATCCAGAGTGCCTCACAGCATCAAAAAGACTTGTGGCAAGGAAGAAAATGTGTGGCCTCCCTAACTTTCAAGACGAAGGAAAAATTATGTAGTTATTTTTTAAAAATGTGCCTATTCATTTATTTTACTGAAGCATGCACACTGGAAGGGAAAGACATCTTGTCAAGCAGCTCTGAGACAAAAGTCCCCAGAGCAAAAAAAATCCCCTGCTGCCTCCAGGAAGGAACTGAAGGGAAAGTGCCTCTTTGGTTTCCCAACACAAGGATAGACTCTATTAGCCAGCTAAGAAGGAAAGCATTTGATATCCCTGGTTTTGATAGTGATAAAAAACCTTTCAGCTTTGGGCCTGTGTATATGGCTGTGTAAGGGATGTGGTGGCGCTGTGGGTTAAACTATTGAGCTGTTGAGCTTGCTGACCAGAAGGCTGGCTGTTCGAGACCACACGACGGAGTGAGCTCCCGTCGCTTGTCCCAGCTCCTGCCAACCTAGCAGTTCGAAAGCATATAAAAATGTGAGTAGTTAAATAGGGACCACTTCGGTGGGAAGGTAATGGTGTTCCCTGTGCCTTGGTGTATATTCATGCTGGCCACATGACCATGGAACCTTGTCCTCAGACAGCTGGCTTTTTGGCTTAGAAACGGAAATGAACACCGCCCCCTAGAATCAATCATGACTAGACCGTTGGTCATTGGGAAACCTTTACCTTTTATAGGCAAAAATAGGAAAAAAACCTCTATTTTTCATGGAGAATCATTGAGGTTACTGAATGCGGGAATGGCTAATAAAAAACATGCATAACCTGTTCTGGATGAATCTGAAACAACTTATCAGTAGGGGTGGATTTTTCTGTGTTAAATACCGCATAAAAACACAAAACACCAACTTTTGGAGGTTAAAATATTTGAATAAAAACACAAAACACTGCATTATGGTGTTTAAGATATTTTCCAGAAATTAAAATGATTACTTTTCCAACTAGAAATAAAACTATGGCTTTATCTGCTAATACTATATCACTTATATCATCTACCTAGTACACTTTTAAAGCATTTAAAATCAATAAAAATGAGAACTTGGAATGAGAAGGTAAAATAAAAACTCATAATACCTCAATTCCCTATTTTAATTACGAAATTTTGGGGAAAAACACACACACCAAAAACACCCCACCCCCACTTATCAGTTTTTGTAAATATTTTTCTTTGTCCTACAAATATATATATTTTTTCACGTAAGTGTGCCCTGGGCAACTGTTGCCAGTACCAGCAAAATTAAAGGATGTGTATTATAGTATGTAATCCTTTGGTGCCTCCGTAAAGTATAGGTCAGTGGCATTCAAACCTTTTAGACCGGGACTCATTTTTTAGAATGGCACTCATGTTGGGACCCACCAGAAGTGACATCATTAACCTGGAAGTGATGTTGTGGCAGGAAGTGACATAATCAGGCAGGAAGTGCTGTCATTGTAACATAATAAAATGATACTCCTGAAATGCAAATTGGCATTCTTGAACTGTGGCAATAAAACATCCGTGACCGAAAGCTCATATTTTTGTCATAAGGACAAAATATGATGTAAAAGCATTGAACTAAAAAGAAAATTTTAAAAATATCCTCACAAAAATTCAAACTGTTAACACTCACAAAAGGAATATAATAAGAGTCAGGTCTGCAGTTTCCAAGATGGCTGCTCCCAGCTTTCCACAACCCACTGACATCAGGTTGCAAATGGGTCCTGACCCACAGTTTGAATAACACTGGTATAGGTTATTGTAAATTGATGTTCTACACATGCTGGCAAAAACTTATATGAATACTTATAAGTTTCAGATTTGAAGTTTAGGACATTTAGGTCCCAATCTGATCCAACTTTCCAGCATCAATGCAGCCATGCTAATGGGGCACGAACTATGTCCTATATTGTGGGGGGGGGGGTCATGGAGGCTTCCGCAAGATAAGGGAGCATTTGTTTCCTTCCCTTGGGGCTGCATTGTGGCAGCGTCAGTGCTTGAAAGCTGGATAGGATTGGGCCCTTATAGAGGTCTTTCTAAGGAAGGTCAACTAAGGCAAAATCTCTTTAAGTGACAATGTTTGACAGCAAACAGCCCAACCTCGAGGAGGCAAAGACTTCACAACTCACGAGGGAAACCTGTCTCAGGGACCGTGACAACATTCAGTGCATTTTATTGCAAGCCTGGTGACGGAAACATCCACTGTCACTTTGTCAAGTCCTTCACCAAGGAATAGTTCTCTGATCTATGTCTGTGCCAAAGTCTAGCGGCTGAGGTTTCAGGCACTACTAACAAAAGTGTGTAGAAATATTTCAACAGAGGTATCTTATTGTTAGAAATTGTATAAAACCAGAAATAGAATTCGGTCCCTTTCTCCCCAGCTAGTAACAACAAGAATCCCTGTTTTAGATAAAGTAAATAAAAATTCATCTTCAAGAATATAACTATGTTTACCACCAGCAAGGAAGAAAAAAACCCGTTGCCAGCTGCTAGATGACAATATTTGTCTAGAGATTTGATGTTAGGTTTGGGTTCTGCTGACATGATTATTTAGTTCAAACCTGTCTTCTGCCACTGAGCAGTTTATGAGGGTGTCTCCTTCTCTCTTCAGAGACACCCTGCCCATTTCGCTTTGTGAAAAAAGGCACTGTTGCTGTATATGTAGCATATGCCAAAACTAATCAGCTCAGTATAAAGATGAAGCTGGCTGGGAACGCTAATATGCCTTATATTCAAATTCAATCTGAAACTGACATCTATCAGGTTCTTAAACTGACACTGGGATTCTCCAAGAATAGAGCTGGCTTGGCACTGCATTTTGGCATTGCATTAAATGATGCAGAATATGAAAGTAACTCCGTGCCCTTGACGTGCAATTTGCAACAAGAGCAAAAATGATTCAGGCAATCTTTTCAAACAGAGACCTTGGGCCCAGCAGAAAAAGCATCTGTTCCCAACTCTTAGCAGACTATGTAAACAAGTTTACACTATTTCAAAAGCCAGGATAAAGATTCAACTACTTTCTTGCATGACTTTCGATGTGGGCAATTTCACATCTCCCTTCTTTTTTTTTTTAACAACATCAGTACCCATAACTTCTACAAAAGACCAACCTTCCATTTTTTTTCCAAGTCAGAGGTCAGTCTGAAAAGTTTTTTTTTCTATAATTCTGCCATGTATCAATGACTGTGTGACTCATAGCACAATCCTATCCCTGTCTAATCAGAAGTGAGTTCAATGAGACTTACTCTCAGGTAAGTGGGTACAGGATGGCAGCCTAAAGGCCCATTCTTATCCTCCAGATACACTGGTGTCTCCATGCTCACCGGCCCGAAGGCAGCACTGCCAGTGTGAAAAGCCACCCACCAATTGATGCATCACGTATGTGCCTGTTTGCAGTCATGTCAGACGCGGTGCTCTTTGCATGTCTCCTGTGGCTGGATTGTTAGCAAGCAGTTTTGTGGAGTGGCCAATGTGAGTTCCACACCAACTTCGTTTCTCCCCTTTTGACTCTGGTCAGCCATGCAAAAGGTGAGGACAAGTTTCTTGGCTGGGATTGATGAACTGGCTTCCACCTGTGCCTTTGTGCAGTGAGCCACCAGCACCCTGATTTACCTGAGTGTTGCTGAGGGTCTCCTTGTGATCCATCCCACTCTTCCCCCAATAAAAAGGTTAACAGCTGGCAAAATGACCTCATAGTGACTCAAACTCTGTGTTTCACATAGCCTTCTTCCAAGGAAACTATCGGTGCTCTGCTTTGTTCAAAAGCAGAGGTATTTCTTAGATTTTTGAGTCTATATGGATAAGATGAGAAAACTTCAACCGAGGGTGCCAGGTTTCCTAGCAGTTCTTTACGTTCCTTTTGCTGCTGATGCCACTGGGAATCCTGTAGGTCAGGGGTATTCAAACCTTTTAGACCCACTTTTTAGAATGGCTACTCATGTCAGGACCTACCGGAAGTGATGCCATTAACCTTTAAGTGATGTTGTGGCAGGAAGTGACATTATCAAGAAAGAAGTGCTGTCATTGTTACATAATGACACTTCTGAAATGCAAATTGGCATTCTTGGATTGCAGCAATTGTACAACTATGAAACATCCCTGATAGAAAGCAAGATTAGAACAAAATATTATGTAAAAGCACTGAACTAAAAACATTCTTTTTGAAAAAACCTCACTTGAAAATTCAAACTGTTAACACTCCCAAAAGGAATATAACAAGAGTAAGGTCTGAAGTTTCCAAGATGGCTGCTTTCCGCTTTCCGCGACCCACCTGACATCAGGTCGTGACCCACCAAATGGGTCCCAACCCACAGTTTGAATAGCACTGCTGTAGGTGATAGTGGGTGCTGAAGCCTCCTTGTGTATGTGGCGCTCTTGGGATTGATTAGATGAAGAGACTGGCTCTTTGGACATCACACTGATGACACATGGATGATGTGTTGACTGCATCGAGAGGACACATGAATGTCATGCGGCTGACATGCTGATGTCACTGTGATGGCTCACCAATGTCACAGTGATGATGCACAGCAAACCATTGCATGGGTAACAAGCTAAATTGATATTTCAATGGAGACTAGGGGTGTTACTGGGCAGGGCTGCACCAGTATTGCTGTGCCAGGACAGGTTTGGCATCTGGACCTTATTTTGCCAGAATAGGCTTTACGACAGATGTCAAAACGTGTCATCAGCAGACCATCCAAATTGGATTGGACCGCAAGTGTGTGAGACCCCACCATCAGAGAAAAAATGCACCAGGTATGCCAGTGAAAGACCTTCTCACACCACAGTGTTCATCAAGTAAAATTGCTACTCATCTGACTTAACTGGTACCGCTATTAAGATGACTCTTCACAGCTTGGGTCCATCATATCTGAAAGAGAATCATTCCTATAGAAGCTTTTATCTTGATTATGTAGGATCTGTACAAAGTCATTCTTTACAAGATATAAGCTGCTCTGGGACTAAACAGGGTCATCTTTAGGGTGCCCTCAATATCACTGGAAGTCTTTCTATAATCCTCCTTGTGGGCTGTTAAGGAGGCAGCAAAAATCTTTCTATTTAGACTGCACTATGGAACTAGATAGGTGAAGCAATGTCTACACTGCTCTAGTAATGAATAGAAAGGGTAACAGTGTTGAGTGTTCATGGTGTAGAATACTATTAACAATTACTTCTATTTTTTACAGATAAACATGTGAACTGACACCACTGGGAAGAACAATGTTTGCTATGTTGTTTGATACAAATATAACAAATATGGGAATCAGTCCTTAATCTCTGAATATATTTTCCCATTTTCTTGTTATAAGGGTTTTTTTTTAAACAAAATTATTTTGCATTGTATTAGTTATAATTATAATATAGTTTAATAATGTTACTAAAATTAGTTTTTATCACTACATTTTTGGAGGGCATAAAAAGAGGCATGTACAATTAAAAGAATAGCATTCTGGGGCTTGCCAGCCACAGGCTGGGGAGGAGCTCTTCCCTTGCTGTACTCACAGTACCCACTTGCTGGGCCATCTGGTTATCCAGGGAAGGATCCTGATGCCCAGCCTGGAAAACCTCTCTCTGACGCCTCAAATGAGCTTATGAGGAAATGAGTGGGAAATGATGCCTCAAATGAGCAAATGAACAACGGCTTCCTCCTACTCTCCACAGGCAGCCTCCTTGGTTAAGCCTCCTCCAGTGGCTGTGCAAACTGCTACTACTGCCTGATCTCTAGTATGAACTGAACCCTTTACACCCTCTTATGTGCATGTGCAGTCCTGCCCCTTTCTAGCCTAGGACTTGCCTCCCTAGTGTCCCTGTTGCCCTAGCAGTCACAAATAGGCACAAGTAGTTGGAGGACCCAACTGTGACCCACTTATAGGCTGCAGTGCTCACTGTGGAGGTAGGGACTGGTTTGTTAGCTGTGCTCTATTCAGTTGTCTCGGTTTGTAGATCTCAAACCTTTTAGCATTAGGACCCACTTTTTAGAATGACAATCTGTCTAGGTCCCACCAGAAGCGATGTCATGGCCAGAAGTGACAACACTGTGCCACCAGAGCCTGCTATTTTCCCGAGAATGCAGCAATACGTTGGGTTATTTCTCCGCCATTTTTCAATAGCAAAGTGAATCAAAAAGGAATTGAAGTATTTACAAGTATTCATAACCTTGACACAAACAAATTAACCACACAGCCCTCCCCCTTTCCAGTGTCGTATCTTCCCATATTGTCAATTATGGCTGCCCTAGATGCAACATGACCCTTCTGAAATTGGCTCGTGCTCCACTTAGTGGGTTCCAACCCACAGTTTGAGAAATACTGGTATGGGTGACCACTGCATGGGACTCAATGGCTGAAGACCTGAGACTTTCTCAGGGGTGGGCCAAGGGTGGGAGCGGCAATGCTGCTCCCAGACAAGCACAATTATATTCTCAGGCTCTTCTGTGCTCTGGAACAGATTTCAACTCTCCAACTGCAAGAAAACTTGAAGAGGGAGAAAAGGGGCCAACGACACACTTTTAAGATATAAAAATAAACCTAAGTGCCTTTTTTGTTGCAATATGATTAGGATTGTTCACTCTGTTCCTCACTTAAAGATGGCAAATGGATATCAGGGAAAAGAGACTCTTTATCAAATGTCGATATTAAGCCATAATGGTATCTGAGTGGGAAGTATGAGGGGAAAATGCCCCAGGTACGTATGTATGACTTCCAAAAAGATAAATATGTTTATGTTTCATTAAATGAAAATAAATGGATGACGACGCGACAGGATATACGATGATGGAAGTAAAGCATGCTAAAAGGAACAAGTAAATCAAGGGCTTGTAGTTACAGAAATTCAGTTTGTTGTTTAGTATGTGTGTGCAGGAAAGCACAAAGAGAACATCAAAATGCCGGATCACATCCCATCTGTTTCTGCTTCTTGCTGGATAACAATCTCCACTGCCAAAAAGCCATTTAAATTTACTACACTGCAGCTACTGATAAATATCACTTCTGTGAAGATCTAATACTAAATAAGAACTTGATTTTGAGATAATGCTTACATGCAGCTGTGTCAAATAGATCAAGGTTTTCCTCAGCTCAACACCTGGATTCTATAAGGCTGCAATTTGTTACCCACTGTGATTCTTTGCAATTCTTTGCAATACATTTTTAGAACACTCTACTCACTTTCCTTTAACACCCCCCCTCAAAAGGCAAGAAACAAAGCTAGATGAAAAACTATCACAAGATGCAGCATAGAAATGATGGGAAGAACGGGAAAAAGACCCTAGAGGAAGAAGGTTGAAAAGCAGGATATTGGCAAAGGATGGCAAAGACAGGGCTTTTTTCGGAAGCTCTCATGATGGGTACCTTCCATGCAGATCTGACAGGCACAGAATGGTGCCATGAAACTGCCTCCAGCAATGGAATATATTTTCCAGCACATCACAGCAACTGCAATGGCATCAATTCTGCTTGCAATCCATGTCCAAACAGAAAAAAAAGTTCTCAGTAGTCCTATTTCAGCACATCTCAAGGACTAATTAAATCCTCATTACTTTCTTCTAATTATTCCAGAGCTCTGGGATTTCACTGAGCATGTCTCTGATGGTGCATCTGATGAAAAGGGTTAAATAACCTGTGTTGATTTTGAAAGTCCAGACCTATTCCAGACCTTTAGCATATCATCAGCATTATCATGAATATTTAACTACATACTGCTGTGAAAATTATAATGGGAGAACAATTAAAAGTTTTTTTAATTAATTCTGACCCATATACATTTTCCTTAATAAATAAAGTCTTTTTAAGCATCCTCTTCATGATAGTGCATGCCAGAGTAACAGCATGAGACTATTTAACGTTTCCATTAAAGCCTGTGTTTTTAGCTGTTCCCTATCTATTATTTTAATATGAATATGATGGAACAGGGCGTACTTATTTCAAACCAAAAAGAGCATTATTGATGTCAAACAGCTAAGTTATGAGGGATTTTCAGGCAATATGAAAAAACGAACCAAATTCACTTTTCATTAATCCAGCCCTAAAGACATCAATATTAAATGTTATTGCTTTGGTCATCTACAAAAATAATAAAACATTATTTAGCTATTAAAAGGGGGTGGAAGGAGTGAACTAGCATCCATGAGATCTTTGGCAGTGGTAGCTGCAGCTGTGTTCACATCTGCAGCTCCCCACACTTTTTGAAGGGGTTGATGCAGGAACATTTCTCAAAGGATTGTATCCTTCAACTGTTATAATTTTGTCTTCATTTCTAGGTGGCCACTTGTGCCACCGAAAGGAAGTTTCAGCTATAATTCCCTCACATTAGTTCGTATGAAAGCCAGAGGCGGAGCTAGAGCAGTTCAAAACACCTTTCCACACTGTTCTTGCTGCCTGATATGGTACCAGCAGTGAGGGGAGGAGGCACTTACATAGTGGAGCTGTCAAAACAGCGTTTTGACCTCCTTCTAGCTACACCTCTGTGGAAAGTAGGTGCATTATTACATCATCATGTCCCCAGAAACACAATCACTCCAATCCTGAGCAGACTCACTTGGAAGAAGTGCTACTGAAGTCAAAAGGACTTTGTTCCAAGTAAATAGATCAGAATTGAATGTTTTAGATATCTCAAGAAAACATCTATTTGAGCCTCCAATTCATGCCTCCAATGTGCAAAATGCTTTATACTTTATTTTTCTGCCAACCGCTTTGTGAACTTTTTTTTGTTGAAAAGTGGTATATAAATACTGTTGTGCATGATAATGATGATAATAATTATTATTATAAAACCCTGGGATAGTATGACTGACTTTGTGCCATGAAGGACTTTGTGCTATGAAGGAACTACCTACCCAGTGTCCCTGCCCTGCCTCTGACATCACCTCTTTACATCTGTCCGTGTAAAGTTGTAACATTTGAAGTATACAGCATGTAAAGTTGAAGTCCATGTGACATGGATAGGCCCATATCACTGAGGCGATTTTCTGAATAAAATCCAACAACCAACTCTATAAACTAGGCCGAGGTAAACTAGATTTTACACTGTATTAAAATATGATACTCCCATGTGGATCACTGTGGACATCAGTGTAGGCACGCACCTGTTCTCTTCCATGGCTATAGCCCAAATTACGGTGAGGGATTCTCTGCATTATAAACCACTAATCAGCCTAAATAAGTGAATAAATATTAAAACAGAGAATGAAAGTGAGTCAGGTCAAGATCAAAGATCTCCTACAGGAAAAGGGTCAGCAGAGCCTACTAAAATGAACTGCCTCAATGGCCAGTGGATACTTGTTGTGGAGTGTACAATAAACACACAGGTTGAACAAGTTAATGCCCATACAGATTTCCTCAATAAGCAAATTAGAGAAAGCCCTCAATACAAGAAACACTGCATCCTGTGGGTGCAGGTGAGGCAAGGTTGGTCACAGTTGCAGAACCCTGGAGAGCTCCAAGTGAGCAATACCTCCAGGTCCACTATACAGCCAGGGTTTGCTTCCCTGCCAGGACAGCAGAGATTTTTAAGGCCAAACACCACCCAACCTTCCAGTGCTGATACAGTCATAATGCAGCCTTGAGATAAGGAAACAAATGTTTCCGGATCTGGAGGAGGTCTCTGTAGCTGTCGTTCCTCTCCTTCCCTGCATCGGTACTAGAAAGTTGGCTAGGACTGGGCCCTTAAAAAAGTAGTCATCTAGCCTGGCATCTTGTACTCCCCACCAAGAGAATAGCAAGCTAATTAAATTGAAGTTAGCAACGACCTTGGATAGAAAGAACTTATGAGATTTGAAGGGTCTCTTTCTTCTTATGCAGCACAACCCATCTTTCTTTTTTGAACTGACTCCCAAATGAGAAATCAGACCTATTTAAAGTAAATCATGGATCAGGCACATAACCTCAGGAAAATGAGTATAAGTCATGTATAAAAGTCTAAGTTCTGACCACTAGGGAATTATTTTCAATGATCCCAGGAATTTCAATGTCCTGCCTATTTCTTCCTCAAGATCAATTGCTGCAAATACGGCACCAGTTTCATTTCTAGAAACATGATTGCTAACCACTTAAAGAAAAAAAATTAGGTCTAAATCTCCAAAAATCAAATATATCTTTCATATGCAAACTGTACAATATGTATGAAGTTCTATTTTATTAGAAGGATAATACACCCTTAAGGCTTGAAAACATGAAAAATCCCTGAGTGTTGAGCAAGCATTGAAAATAAGATAAAATCAAATCAAGCACTTTCAGGATGAATTATAAACGTGAGAGTTTTCTTGTGCAGCTTGAATTCAGGAATGGTGAAGCTTAAATCTTACATAGTTTTTGCAAATTCCAGAGAGAATCTGACCTGACAATTTATTGCAGAGCATTGAAGACATTGAGGTCTTTTCAATAAACATATCAGTGGTCTTTCATTCACACATTCATTCATTTCTCTAAACCAGAAAAGAAATGTTACACGAATCGTTAAGAGGAACAAAAACACTGTCTGAATTGGCCACTTGGTGTTTTTAGGTGGGAACATTTACATCAGTAAGCCAAGTGTTGAAATTTCTGTAACAGATGCCTGAGGATCAGGTGTCTTCAGCAGGAACTATTTTATGCTTGCAATTTTTTTTATCAGTAAACGACAAGCACGTTCTCTTTGAGCCTGTGTGCTCTCCCCTCTCCTTCCTTTATCCTTCTAAGTTCAGTGGAAAGCAGTTCAAGCAAGCAAAAGAATCAACTAATGTAACAGCCTTTTTAAAAGGTGAAGTTTTCCATTTCAAAGAAGTCTCTAATCAATGACAGGACACAAAAGGGAATGCACAAATGTTTATATGCACACTGTGCAGAACTTACAGAAGCTTTGGGGAAACATGTTCTGCAAAATCAATATGACCTCACTGGTTACAAATTTTGTTCCTGCTGCATGAAACAAATGGACATTTTAAACAAGGTAGGTCACAAAGATTAGCCATGGCCTGACAGGAGCGTCAATAAATATTCTGAATAAAAAGCCCTGCCTGTTGAAGTCAAATATCAAAAGCACATTTTAGAAACAAAATGGCAGCCAGGCTTGTGCCAGCAGATCAATTTGAAGATTAGAGTTTAAATTTTCAAACTGCAGGTTACAATAAATTATTCATCCAAAAATAAAACATTTTTATTTGGCTTTGTGACTCAGAGTTGGATGCCTCTCTTTTTCCTACTTCATCAGATTCCACGTCAGGCAGGGAAGATACTGATGTTTGGCTCTGATCGATGACCTCAGTTGGAAGTATTCCCAAGGACAGAGAAATGCACAGCACAGTGAGATTTCAATCCTGAGAGATACTGGAACTTGAAACTGATGAGCAGCATGGGATTTACTACTCTATGCAAAACAATCCTGTGCATTAAACCCTGCTGCTTCTACCACGGTTTAGAAAACCAATACAGTACCCTTGCTGAACGCAAAACCACAATCATCGAGGGTGGACTTTGGACCTTCTGCACTGGTACCTTCTTAATGTAGTATGTTAGCAGAGAATTCCTGCAGCGCTAGCTTATCAGCCGAGCCAGAGATGTAAACTCCTAGCATGAGTCCTTTCAATGGAAGAAGCCTGCATCCAGTACTCCGCTATAAAGTCATAGGGACATATCCAGCAAGGAGGGGAGATTATCTGCATACTATGAGCTGTCACAATATAGTGGCAAGCATAAGAAGTGCACACACTGATTGCTCCCTGGAAGGACAAATCCTGAAGCTGAAGCTCAAGTACTTTGGCCACCTCATGAGAAGAGAGGACTCTTTAGAAAAGACCCTCATGCTGGGAAAGATGGAAGGCAAAAGGAGAAGGGGGCGGCAGAGGATGAGATGGTTAGATAGTGTCACCGAAGCGATGAACATGAAATTGGGCGAACTCCGGAAGCTAGTGGAGGACAGGGAGGCCTGGAGTGCTGTGGTCCATGGGGTCGCGAAGAGTTGGACATGACTTAGCGACTGAACAACAACAACAATAAGAAGTTCCAAGTCACCTCTTTCTTAGAAATAAACAGAAGCTTTTATACATCTTCAAGACACAGAATAAAACAACTTTGAAACTGGAGATCCTGCAACAGTTAGGTTGAGAAGTACTGTACTGTACATGAAGTAGAATATCACAGCTGAGAATGTGATGTCAATGCATGTTGAATGCCTTTGCTAAATACTATATGGAAATTATCCCAGGTAGTACAAGAGGACAAAGAGAGTTCAGCATAGACAAATGAGACCATAGAGAGACCATGGACAAATATCCCTTTCAGAAAATATAAAGAGGTTTTCACAGTGGGGGAAGAAAATATGTACTCTCTTCAGTAATAACTTGCCCATTCTATAGATTCTTGGCTAACAGACATATCTAAGCCCCTCCTTGCTAGCACATGCTCTGCAAGATACACATGAATTCTCCTTCAGCAGCACAGGTGACAATAATGCAGTGCAACATAGGTCTAATATTAGGGTATCCTGTATCCTAGGTATACTTTATCCATTGCACATCCTGAAGTTCAGCCCACAGTTACACATGCCCACATTAGTGGCTTGCTTTGAAGAACACAGAATGTAGGAAAGAGTTCCCATCGTTTTTTCCTTCAATAGCTCTTAAAATGTGGAATTGGATAAACAATAAATTCTTATATTCCAAGTTATAAAACTGCAGTCTTTAATGTGGGATTACTGAAATGTGATTATTGCTAACACATCTGAACCTCAGCGTGGTAGATTATGACATTTTTGAGGTGAGCAGGAATGTAGCTGTTTCCAGCCTGCTAAACTCCAGCATATTTTTATAGGAAAAGAGTTGTTATGACCTATACCCAGAAGCACAGCATTTCACGTTTAGAAAACTGTGGGAAAATTATCATCGTTAAAACTAATATTTCTATCCTATAGGGACCAAGTTCCAAGTCAGATTTTTATAAATAATGTTTCCTGTACCCATACATTTTAAAACCCTTAATATGATCTAGGAAGATCTTCTGATAAATACTGTTTTTAGAACATTAAGCTCTTTGTTTTCAGCCAAACTCTGATAAATACCTCTTTTTATTTACTCCCCCCTCAGGAAATAGTCTCATATGATATTTTACTGAGAGATGATTACAAGTGGAATGTCCTTGTTTCAAAGAACACAGGGACAAATTATACCCCTCTTCTCTCCATCTTTTGTGCTCCATTACTATGTTTATCCATGTTCTAATACAAACCTCGATCCTGAGGCATTGGAGATTGGCTCAACGCAGGATGGGAACTGGATTCTGATTGGCTACCAGGAGTCTGGGATGGCATTTGGCTACCTACAACACAAATGGAAAAAGAAAATAAGTAATGTCCTCCCAGAAAAGCAAAATATGCAACTATATTCACAGTGAAATTCTATGGATATTTACTTGGAAATAAGTTCCATTCAATACTTCATAGGCCTAGATAAGTACACATAGGACTGTATTGGAAATGACTAAAATGTGGTTTGTACTTCAGAGAGATTCAGCAACAGGTTTAACAGCAAAAGGTTTAAAAAAAATTTAATTTTTTGTTTTTTTTGCAACCCAAGGAGAAAGCATGTATAAACATATTTAACAGGCATGCTGTAATATTCCATTTTGTACTGAGCCTGTTCCCAACCTCACTGACATGATCCAATTTATAGCTGCAAATCTCCTGACACATATTTCTGCAAGGGAGTTTAAACACAATCCAAGTCTGCTGAACAGTGGGACTCATCCTGCTGAGCTTGAACTGGCTTCCAGCCAGGATCACATGGACTGCTGCCAACAATAGTAACGAAGATAAATTCCATCTATGCCATTTGAAGAAAAAAAAAGCCCTCCAGTGAATCTGTGACTTTAACATTATCTTAGTGTTCAAGTGTGAATAAATGCAATACGTATATAAAGCCTGTAGTGTATACTTTGTTATCCAAATAAGGGCTGAATTAATAATCTACACCTGGGAAAAAAGCTAATAGCATGAAAGCTAGCATGGGAAAGAATCCATGTTAGTGTTTAAATGAGGGAAGAATGACTTCACAAACTGGACATCATAACCCTAATATGTTCATAAATGTGGGAAGCTATGCAGACAGCACCAATTTAGCTATACCACCAGCCTCTGTGTGGAAACAACCTGCCCAGTCATGATGCCTGTCAATGGTACTCACAATGTACTGTAATAAGGCTGTGCTGACACAGCTAGCCATATGGGGCCAAAATGCCAGTCACATAATACACCAGTCATTTCTCTAACTACTGCTCCAACATGTGAGTGCTGCATTGCAACTTTGCATGTCTCTGGCAATGGAGGCTGTTGCCAGTACAATAGCACCAGCTCACATTACTCTGCAGGTATGAAGTCCTGGTTTAGCTTGTTTAGCAATGTCACAAGTTGTGACATTGCATGGGTGCAGCAGTTCTTGTACCCAATTTCTTCTGAACACTAGCCATCAGATCCAAGAATTATAGGACTTGCTTTTCAGAATGCAACAAACTGAATGTAACACTAAATACAGTCAGGGCCGGCCTTAAGCCAATGTGACCAATACCATCACATTGGACCCCGCACTTTGAGGGTCCCCGCACCAGCACAGCAAGCATATTGCCTGCAGCAGCAGCCTGGATCTCTATGGGCTGTCCATCAGTGGGGTGAGCAGAGCAGCTTTAACTTGGGCCCTCCCACCTGCCCCTGCCTCTGAACTGCCCTCTTAGAAGAAGTTGGCAATGATGTCATAATGTTACCTCCAACTATTTCCAGGTGCCACACATGGCATCATAAGCACTCTTCTTGGTGAGTGGGCCCCCCTGCAGGAATGGTGCCCCCCCTGCAAGAATGCCCTGCATTGGGCCCTACTGCTCTTAGAGCCAGCCCTGAATACAGTCGTGCCTTGGTATCCACTGATTCGGTATTCACTGATTTGACTCACCACTGATACTGGGGTTCATCTTTAAATACCTTATAACAAGGAAAAAGGGATCAAAATCTAATTTCCTCCCTTCCTACATTTCATTAGATTTCCCATCTAATGGCTGAATGCATTCTAGGGTGACAATGGAGAAGCAAGAAGCCTGGAAGTGGGTCTTTAAAGCTTTTTTCCATTGATTTTTATATCCACTGATTTTGGTATCCACTTGGGATTCCAGAACATATATCCACTGTAACAAGGCATGACCTGTACTAACATAATGAACTTCACATAGTGTATGGAGTTAAACAGAAACAACAAACAGAAGAGATGCTTCTATACAAAGATTATTTTTTTATTTTGAAGAATTCATACCCCACCTTTCCCATGCCAAAGCAAATGCCCAAGGCGGCTTGCATGGGCAGGCTAGTCTAAACCACCATTTTTCAATGGGGTTTTTACAAATAGACAGTATTCTATGATTCACCGAATCCTCAGTCCCAGATGTTACCTTCACAGTGTAGTTCTCTCCTCTGGCCGTGCAACCTCAAGCTTCATAAGTCCAGCCTGGACAGGTCCTCAAGGTTGGACTCCGTTCTTTTGCTGGTTGGCCTTCTCACAATATTACCGCACTGGCTAATCAGCTCCACAGTTACAATATTACAATAAGTGATCCAGTATGTAGGGCAGCGCAGCGTCGGCGCAATGGGGTTGTGTCGATGCTGTGTGCTTTAGCGCTGACGCAGGGGCGCCGATTGGCAGCCCCATGTCGGCACTAAGGCAACAGGACGGGTGCTGCTTGCAACGCCGGCCCTATAGTGCCCATGTAGCGCCTCCCTTACGTTGGTCAAAGCCAGCCAGCGCGAGGGAGGCGCCATGACCGCATCCATCGGGGATTGGCGGGAGGAGGGCAGAATGTGGGCGAGATGAGGGTGGGACATGGGCAGACCAAAGGGCCGTCAGCCCCAATTCGGGCTGTGCGGTCTCCTTGGATCTGCGCCTGCTCTTTAGCGCTAGCCGACCGGCCTTGCCATTCCAGCGCTGGGTACTAAAGGAGCTCACCGATTTCATAATTTATGACAATTATTTCTCCTTCTCCAGTCAGTAGTAAACTGATCAGCAAATCCATTTTGATACCCTCAAAAAACTCTTATTAACCATTATGAGACTCCTGTTAACCATTATGAGACCCTTTTCCAAATATTAAAATGCTTTCTGCTGCATTTTCAACATAATCTTATATTGTGTTAAGATAGGATCACGGGCAGCCCAATACTAGTCTGGGCTGGAATAGGCAGGCCGGAGGCCTGCACCATATCCAGCCTTAGTTAGGAGACAGCAATGCCGCAACTCAGAGTAGGGAAATATGTTCCCTTACCCTGAGTAATGTTCCAGCCACTCCCAATAGGGCTACTCGAATCTGTGTCAGCAAAATCACTGGCACAGCTCCAAGTAGGACAGTGTAAGCCCAGCCTGCTCTGGAGGCAGGTTAGGAGGATATGGTGTACCTGCCAGAGGCCAATCCCACCCCCCTGGGCCCAGTCCTTCCATTGGTACGAACCTCCTCTAGCACCAATCAGCCATCCCTCTGCCTTTCCCAACTCCCTGAGCCAGCCAAAATTGGCTGGTGCTCCCTCACCTACCCAGGGCAGCGTGGAGGCTGAATTCATGGGCAGGCACCCATCCTTGCACTGAGCCAATCAACTCCCGAGTTGGTGCACATGTTCCTGCAGCACACAGTGCTGGTGGAGAGGCCATCTGGTGCTGGACCTGAGCACCAGGAAGGCACTGTGGATGACTGCAGGTCAGTGAGTGGCAGGGAGATTTTTTGGGGTGGGGGAAGGTAGGGAGGAGGCTGAACTGGGCAGAGGAAGGGCAGGAAGGAGGGAGGATTGGGATCCATTTGGGGATGACAAGAGAGGCTGCAGCTGAATCCTATGCTCCCTCCCAAACTGCTCTGCTCAACACGGGCCTCCTTGGTTCTGTGTCTGCAGCTCCAAGGAGACCCATTGCCGCCAGTGGGACTTGACATGGGGTAAGGGAACCCATGTACCTTGCAGTGGTGCCAGACCAAGGGGCAGGGCGGTGAGTGTCTTGTTAGTCTACAGCAATTCACAGTAGTCCTTCTTTACCAGATTCTGTTACATGACATGCAATTCCACAGTAAATAACCTTTTATTGGGATATAATAGTAACATGGCGACTAGAAACACGAGCCACTAGGTGTTTACATTGAAAATGCAGCATGTAGCACAATCAAAAGATCTTTTACACACTGGAAATGCAGAAATCACACTATATTACCCTGCGGGAATGAATATGAAAAACCTTACATGTCTAGCTTCCCTTCTGTGGCTACTAATGGTCCATTTCAAATTCATTAAACCTGGGATACTCAAGTTTCTTCTTCAACTAGGGTGTATGTTACAGATAAAACCTACAAAGCCCATTTGTCAGTGACACAAAATGGAACACTCAACAAGTGCCAACAATGTAATCTTCTTTTGTTAAAAGGGAATTTACCTTACCAAACAATCAACTTGCCACAGGAGGAAAAACAGCAACTCTAGGTTGCCTCCCGGGACTTTCATTCGCTGCTAATTCGGGAGACTGTTGGGCTTGTCAACAAGAGCAGCTGTGAGACCACCTTAGGCAGCAAATATAGTCGTTTGGAGACAATGCTGGTGAGCATGGTTTAAATGGCAGGCATAAATTAACTTTAAGCATTTCAAGAAACAAACTCCAGTTTTTCTCCAATACTCTGTAGTTGGTATGTTTCAAAATATTAAAAAATGTTTTCTTTTTACATTACATAGCTGCTAGAGTATTTTGATAGTGGAAGGCAGAAAAGTGTTTCTTGAAAGCTATTGACAACATTGTGGGTCTGGGCCAACTGCAAATAGCTGCAAAGGGCTGTATGTTTCTTCTCCACCACCCATTGCATCATTTTAAAGTAATTAGCCAACTGTTTCAACAGCCGACTTTCAAGGAAAGAATTGAGAATTGCATGTAGTATAAGAAAATGTAAGCTATAATTATAAAAATTCTTAAGTACTTACTGGCAATTTGGAGAAAAATTATTTCTCCCAAATCTCTGTTAGGTAGAACTGGCAAGGAGGGATCATTTAGACCAAACCCACATCCCAGGACAGGGTATTCTATACTTTGTCATAATCTCTGAATGTCTATCAATGCTTTTCTTGAGAACATTCAAGACTGGAAGTTTCATCACTCCCTAAGTAGCTTGCAGAAAACCATTGCAGGTTTCCCCCATTCCTTTTAAACCACATCTACATTTCCATAGCCTTAAACTATGTGGTGACATTATGTTAGATGTGGTGGTGCTGTGGGTTAAACCACTGCTGCTGGGCTTCCTGACCGGAAGGTTGGGAGATCAAGACCATGCAACTGAGTGAGCTCCCGTTGCTTGTCCCAGCTCCTGCCAACCTAGCAGTTCGAAAGCATCTAAAAATGCAAGTAGATAAATAGGGACCGCTTTGGTGGGAAGGTAACAGTGTTCTGTGCGCTACGGCGTCTAGTCATGCTGGCCACATGACCATGGAAGCTTGTCCTTGGACAAACGTCAGCTCTACAGGCTTAGGAACAGAGATGAGCACCGCGGTACATTCGGTCACGACTAGACCATTTGGTCGTGGGGAAACCTTTACCTTTTGAACTATGAAAATTGGTATCATTAACTACAATATTAAAGTAATATGAGAGTTGCAGCAAATGTCTTGCCTCCACATTTTGCAAATGCTTGTCTAGAGGCAGAGTTCTTTAACTCTAAAGCACATCAAAACAAATACTATTTGTTGATGAGATGTAGCAAAAATTACATTTCTATGTAATAACACATACAGGATGGATTAAGTGATGCCAGATGGTTAACCAGCAGTCATGTTAACAGAAGGCACAAAGATTCATCCTGTGTATGCCCTGAAGTTCTGTCATCAGATGGGGCAGTTCCAAGAAATGCTTTCAAAAATCTTACATCATATCATACAGTACATAGGCCCCACACCTACTGAGGCCTTGCACCGCCAGAACCCACGTTCTGGAAGTGCAAGGTGCTTTATGGCAGTGTGAAAGCAAGGCTACTGTTGCATGCTTCTAGGCCAGTGTTATTCAAACTGCAGGTCAGGACCCACTTGGTGGGTCGCGACCTGCTTCAGGTGGGTCGTGGAAAGTTGGGAGCAGCCATCTTGGAAACTGCAGATGTTACTCTTGTTATATTCCCTTTTACATAATATTTTGTACTAAACTTGCTTTCTGTAAGGGATGTTTCATAGTTGTGCAATTGATGCAGTCCAAGAATACCAATTTGCATTTCAGGAGTATCATTTTATTACGTTACAATGCAGCACTTTCTGCTTGATTATGTCACTTCCTGCCACAACACTTCCAGGTTATTGACATCACTTCTGGTGAGTCCCGACACAAGTGCCATTCTAAAAAGTGAGTCCCAGTCTAAAAAGTTTGAATACCACTGTTCTTGGCTATTGCCAACAAAGGACAGTGGTGTTGTATCAACAGCAGCAGCTACAAAGGCCTCAGTTAGTGCCAATAAGTGGTGGAGGTTTGTCATTTTAGACAATGTATCACAGTTTTAGACTTGAATAACAAAGCAAATAAAGGTGGTGAATGCTAGCCATGTACCACAAACTGTCCACGTACACATGGGGTGTATGGTGCAGAAATGATGGTGCAGAAACCACAGAATACTGTACTATACAGAATCACTTGTGAACAACAATAACCATTACAATGGGTAATAAAATTTGAACAATTGTGTGTTTATCTGAACATTTTGATGTTTATTAATTTTGGTGTGAGAATTTTAAAAAATGTCACTGTTTTTGGCAATGGATCAATCGTTTCGCCACTATGCTATGCAGTTGTATTAGATGACATGTATTACAATGCATTACGCAACAGGATAGATACAAATGCAATATTTAAGATAGCTAAAAAAAATGATGATACAAAAAACCTAAGATTACAGCTGGAATCAGCACCTCTGAATTGTATAAGAAACATTAAAAATTCAACATAAACAATTTTTATGTTTCACAGTGCAATGTTTCGGGAGAAAGATGATTTGTCTTTTTAATCTGTTTTTATCAGATCCTTCCTATAGTGTGAAATGTGTGAAAAAGTGACTAAATGACAAATTACAATACTGTACTATGGAGACAGCCTCAACCAGCAAACACATATTCATTGTCATTATTGCTATCATTATATAGAAGAGAAAAAGCTGCTGGTGATTTTTATAGCTTGTTGCAATAAAATAGAGCCACTCACAATACTTATTTTGCACTGCCTTCTTTGTAATACTGTGGTCATACACTAGTGACTTTTTTTTTGCTACGCAGGCTAACCATTACCATATGTTTTTATGAATTGAAAATGTAGCATAAAGAGTAAAATGTCAGGCACCAATGCCAATTTTTTTTTTTTTAGCAGAGAAACATGTTGAACTTGACAGTATGGATGCCAGTCAAATCAACTGCATTGTATACTAGCAATAATGTCCTTATTACATGTTATGTGAAACGAAATGCCCAGAAAAATCTTTATGAAAAGCGGCTACTGATGCTTGTACAATAGAAGCTCTTTAAATTTAACTACCTCTAGATTTGTTGGGATAATGCCTAAAAGAAGGATTCAATGTTAGCCATAATTACATGCCAAGCAATATTTTTTTTAAAAGTTAAGAGAAATTAGAATGGGTTTGTAAAGCATTAAGCAATATGTTCAGTTATACAAAAGGTAGTAATTTTTCTGTTTTTCATAGATTACTCAACTGCCCTCTTGGCAAAAGTTTCCTTTTAAATGTAAATAATGTGAGATTGGAGTTAATCAGAAGATTTTTTCAAGACAGCTGGACAAGTTGGCTAATACACAACCTTTAGAAAATAAATACAACAAAAATGTTTTATGAATGGCCCAATCCAATCCCCCACCCTGCTTGCACCAGTGAAGCGCAGTAGCAAATGTGCCATAAAGGATCAGAAGTAGGTGTATCCAATCCCTCTCCTGGGCCTGATCTGCAAATACAATGTGGACTTGTGCCAGCTATTTAGCAGGTGCAGACTGGAGTTGCCCCATTGTGTCTACTGGGGCTTTCTCCTGGGCAAGGGGATAAATGTCCCCTTACCTTGCACATACCTCCAGCTGCAAAATCCCCCCCCCCAGGATGTAGTGCAAGCCAAGCTGGTGCTGCTTCATCAGAGTGCAGGGAAACTTGGATAGGACTGAGCAATATCATGGTCAGCAATATCATGATACATCACCAGTGGCCAATAGATTTCTTCCAGGTAACGCCAGCTAACAAGGCAGTTTTCACTTTAGACAGTTGCTTTGGGCTGGCAACCCCTCTTGCGTGTTTCTTCTTTATCACTGAATCAGTTCAATAACAATTTTGACTTGATCATACTTGTCTCTTTGTTGGCAGAGAAGGATCCCTTCATTCCAATTTCCACAGCCAACCTCAGGATGGGACTCTGCAGGTGGGGGGGCTCTCCACTCACAGGATGTGCAGAATTCTTACTCTATGACTCCTTGGGCTCCAGCCTACACACATGCTCCTCTACGGTTGTGAGCCCTGTTAACTTCTTCTATGGTATGCAGCAGAAATTGCAGGGGAACAGGAAGGCTGGCAGGTACCAGCAATGAATCAAAGTGCATGGTGTTTATGTGCCCAGGGCCAGCTCTAGGAGTGGTGGGGCCCAATGCACGGCATTACCATGGGGCCCCTCACCCTCCCCGCGGGGCCCACACACACACCAAGAAATGCACTTGTGGCACTGCTCTTGGCACCTGGAAGTTGTTCGTGGTTAGGTGGGATGATGACATCATCGCTAACTGCTTCCAGGAGGCCCATTATGAGCCATTTGGAAGCAGAGACAGGTGGCCTTGGGCCCAAGGCAAAGCTGCTCTGCTCACCCCACTGACCTACAGCCCATAGAGATCCCATCTGCAGCAGTAGGCGATATGCTCACTGCACTGTGCAGGACCCCCCAAACAGCAGAGCCCAATGTGATGACATTGGTCACACTGGCTTAAGGCCGGCCCTGTATGTGCCTGTGGGTAGCAGGGTAGGCTGCTGTAATTGGTGCTCTGTGTCACATGCCAGGCCTATGACTGGCCCAAGCAGCACTGCTTCTGAAATGCCTGAGTGTACCTGTTTGCATCACTATGCAAATGTGATAAATAGCCTATGAGTGCTCTTTGTGTATCTCCTGCAATGCTTGGAGTACAGCTTTGTGGAGTAGCTCATGTGGATTATAGACATGCCTCTCCCCCCCCCGGCAACTTTTATTGCTGCCATAGCTGTTTCTGGCCAGACATGCAAATGTGAGTACCTTGTTGGATAGGGCAAGCCCCTTGGCTGAGCTCAAACTTGGCTTGCCTGGTGCTCAGCGTGCACCTTTGTGCAGTGAGCTATCAGCAATCTGCACTGCCCGGTGCTGTTGATACTTCCCCTTGTGACACACTGGTGGATGGCCCCACGTGTGCCTGAACCCTTGCCATGGAGAGACCTGTGTGTGCTTGCTTCACATGATTACCCTCTTCCAAGAGAACTATCCTTCTACCCTTGCTCTGCTCAAAAAGATATTCCTTGGATGGGTGTGTTTGTGTGAGTGGGATTAGGGCCAACTCCTATCCAATTTTCCAGGGCTGGTGCAGCCCTGCCAACGAGCACTGCATCCTGCATTAGGAAGGCAGCCACAGACGCCTCCTCCAGGTAAGTGAACATTTGTTCCTTTTCCTCAGGGCTGCATTGTGGCTGCACCGGCACTAGAAGTTGGATAGGGCTGAGCCCTTCAACTCAAGGTGTGGGGATTACAAGCAGTTGTTGCAGATTGTTTTGCTATAGATGCCACAGTAGCTCCTATGGGTAGGGATGCTGTGGCATCCACTCTTAGTTTCAGGCATCATGATCATGTACAAGTATATATAAATACATTTGCTGTTCTTATAGTTGCTGTTCATAGCATTTTATATAGAAATGTAAGCAAAATGTACAAAATAGGCATCCCCTAAAATTTTCAGGGGGTATCCTTTCTTGTGTTCCCCTTGACGGAAGCAAGGGGCCAGCAGTGAGAGGGAAAGCCTTCTCAATAGTGGCTCCCCAAATATGGGATGTTATGATCTCTCTCTGTTATCATCCATACCTAAGCTTACCAGATACAAACAGGGGCAAAGTGCCTATACCTTTAACTGCTGTATAGAAGAGGAAATTTGGGCAGGTGCAGTTCATCATGGAAGGGTTTCAAAAGCTGCACCTCTTCTATACAACGGTTAAAGGTATAGGCACTCTCTCCCAGTTTATATCTGGTATCCCTATCCATACCACCACCTTCACAAACTGATTTTAAACATAAAAAGGACAACTACTGAAAGTGCTCAAGCGCAAACTCTTAACGGGTGCCCTCACAGGCATCATTTTGCATTATCTGCTACTGATAACCACACGAGGAGATTAGCATAGTTTGCAACACTTTGTGTTTAGTGTTTCATTTCTGCTCTTTTTTTTGCAAGAATGCTTGTACCCTGAAGAGATGAAGAAGCAATCATCCTGTGACTGATTTGGTCATATTTAAGTTCCACACTGTCCCTTTTCTCAATCTCTGACCTATCACTTTTCCTACATTGATACTGGGATTTCATCTTTATCTTAATGCTGAATATGCACCATTTCATCACGGCACTTTTTTCTTCTACTAACTGATTTCAGCTAATAAAGTAGTAGCTTAATGATTCCATCACAAGGTTCCACACTCCTGATTCTGTCCCACTGGCACACCATAACACATTTACTGTGTCTCTGTGCAAATCAGTATGAGCAGAGAGAAAGGAGAAAATTAAAGCCTGCACTTCTAGCAGGACGCAAGTGTGTAATGTATTGAAAACAGACAAAAACTAATATCTGGTCAGTGAAGAACAAAAAAAAAACATGAAATAAAATGTCACAGGAATACTGGCCTGGATGCACCCAAATTGGGACAGTGAACTGTGCTGCAAACATTAATTCTTGAGGCCACATCTTTTGCCCTTCCCTTAATTCCACAGTAGGGCTAAATGGATAGATTTCCCCTTGACGGTGTTTTACTGCTCACCTGGAACTAAGCTTGGGACCTTGATAATTGCAATGCATTACACATAGACTAAACAGCTTTCTAAGGGCAAGATTACACCTTAGCTGATTGGTGTCATAGCGACACTACAATGCAGTCATAAACCCTGTGAAATTGGCCATTTAAGCTGTGTTTATGGTTGCTTTGTGTGCTGATAGATCTGGAATAGAATTGCCACATTTGCTGTGTAAAAACGATTGCTATACATAAACACATATGCCTGGGGCAAGTCTGTTTTATTGTTTGGGCAGCATCTAGCACAATATGACCTGTTCTAATTTGGACTTCTTGGTGCTATCAAAACAGATACAGCAAATTAAACTTAAACCATGTTTCTAAGAGTTCAGAATAATAATTCATTTCCAATCCAAGCTTCATTTTTTTTAAGCAGGGTTTAGAATGGAAAATAGATCTGAAGTATCTAAGCAGTATTTGGTATAGCGGATGCATGTTCTAGCCATGCCCCTGTTCTCATTACTCAAATGGAAGGCAAAGCCAGCAACATGCTCCATCTTCTCTCATCTCCAAAATCCTAGAATGTTTGCAGTTTCCTAATTCTGGAAACAGTCACAGAATCACTCAAGTCAGGGCACAAGAGCTGCTGGTACTACCTGAAGCTAAGCAGGAGTATCTGTGGTCTTATTTTTGGATGGGAGACAGAATGTCAAGTTGTGACAAGCTGCTGTACCCGTTGTGGCAGGACGGAGTTGCTGTTGAGCTGATTAGTCACCACAAGTGAGAGTTGCAGGAGAGTGTGTAAGAAAGCCAGACTACAAAAGAATGGAGTACAACACTGAGGACCTGTCCAGATTTGATTTACGATAACCTTCTGAAGCTCCATGACATGCAGCCAGAGGAGACAACCACATTATGAAGGCTACATCTGGGACTGAGGATTTAGTGAATCACAGAATACTGTATGTTTGTGAAAAACCCATTGAAAAATTGTGGTTTAGACTAGCCTGCCCATGTAAGCCACCTTGGGCATTTGCTTTGGTATGGGTAAGGTAGGATATCTATTCATCAAATACATAAAAATAAAATACATATTCAATCTACTAAGAAGCTAAACTAAGTAAAGACATTACATGGCAATATGCAGGACACACACTAATTTGAGAAACAGTCTATTGAGCGAAAACACAACATACAGGTGCAGTCTTTTTATCTGCAAGGGTTTAGTTCCAGGATGCCAAAAACCATTTTAAATAAAAAGATGTTCCTTTAATAAAAAGCATTTTTTTAAAAAGCTTATCTTACCATGGCAACGTGGCTGCAGGCATTCTCCAGGGGGCTCAGAACAGATTAGAATCCATTTGATACCCATTCATATCCATTCGAGATAAGACCGCCCTGGAGCCAGGCAAAAAAAATGCAAAACGGAAGTGATTAATTACACTTCCTGGGTTCCAGGGTAGGGGAAGAGGTCTTATTGAGAGCTAATTAACAGTTATCTGTTCTAAGCCCCTGGAGAATGCTTGCTGCTGTGTTGCCATGGTAAGAGAAGCTTTTTTGTTAAAGGATTGCTGATAAAAGAAACATATTTAGTAAAACAAAAGGCACCTCTTCCCCCTGCACTGAGTCAAATCAGCAGATGGGAAAACGGCGGATAAGAAGGCTGTACCTGTATTTTCAGATTGGCTGCCTTTCACTGGTAGCCCTAAAATGAAATTCCAAATGTGAAATGTCATATATGATAATAAGTACTTAAGAAAAGCCTTACTGGATCAGACCAAGGGCCCATCTAGTTCAAATTTCTGTATCTTACAGTGGCCCACCAGATGCCTCAGGGAACACACAAGACAACCAGATACTTCTATCTCACTGAGTATATTTAAATTGGAGAAAACAGAACTCTTATGCAATATTTCTAAAAGAAGTGTCTGTTTACATTGCGTAAGATATGACTACAGCCTTACTAAACTGGGATCACAATCCTACCCTGGAGTTAGGCTGGCATAGTTAGACCAGCAAAGTTTGGCCAGCACAAGGGCCACCATAAAGTATGACTGGACCACTCTTGGAGTCAAAAAAGCCAGCAGACAGTCGTGCGTCATTCTCCCTGACTCCGAGAGTGGTCCAAATGTGCTTTACGGTGGCCCTTGTGCCTGCCAAATTTTGCTGGACTAACTGTGCCAACCTAACTCCAGGGTAGGGTTGCATCCACAATGGGTTTACTTCCAAGTACTATTAATAACAAACACCTTTAAAAATGTTAGTAATTAACCCCTAGAACATAAAGACCTAAGGAACCACAGACGACAAAACTCATCGAGCATTTAGGGGCACACTACCACAGGAGGACCCTCTCATGGAGTAGGTCTGCCAAGGATCACCACATAACAAATGAGAAAGTGAACTCATTTCTACCCTTTTCTACTGCAGAGCCAATACGTGTAGTCAATGCAGGCCTATGCAATGTTGCCTATGCAGGCAAATTATGCTCACTTTGATTAATTTGGATACCTGTACGACATCTTCACTTCTAACAAAGAGTATCATGGAGTAGCCACTTTTCCTTCATGACATCCATTTTATTTACAAATTTATAGATCACATTTCTTTTGGTTTTAAAATTTACACACACACACACACACACACACACACACACACACACACACACACACGTCAAACATAACAGGAATGAAGAAATTAAAGGATTGGTGAAAAATGGGAGGGAGGAAAGGTGAGCAGTAGCAGAGAACAGAAAAAACCAGAGGCAGCCTTGAAATTTTCACTAGGGGTAAGGGAGGAGGATACATTCTGCAGACCTGATTCCGTCTTAGCTCTCTCTTTTCTCTATACTAGCCAATGTTCTGCTTTAACACAGTGTTGAATAGTTATACTCTCTGGCTCCCAGCAGCAGCAGTGATGTGAAGGCTGCAGTCTTGGAGGATGGACTAGTGTATGTCTACCTAAGCCTCAATCGGCTCCAAAGCAATAAATGAACCAACCTCATCATGGGACATGCCAGAGCATAAGTGCTGGCCAAAACTGATGGTTTTAGGGATGCTTTTTGTCTACCCACTCTCCGGCAGCTGCTGTTGCATCTGCTGAAAGCTTACTTGCAGATACAGGCTGGAGTATGGAGTAGTATCTCACTAAAAATAATTCCTGATGTTGAGAACCCAATCTTCACTTCTAGGGCAAAAAGTGAACCGGCCTCATAAGTTCCTCTAGCACAAGGACAATAGCAGGAGTTCCATTTTAGAACCATATGAAGCTTAGTTTGAGTTAATTGTAAAAACAGATTCAGATTCCAGGGAAACACGTTTTAAATTTTTGGAATATTTTCAAGGTTGTCAGCGAGAAGAGGAAGAACAACTGTCATATGATTCATAGAGGACAGAATAAGAAATAGTGAGTTATACCAGAGGTACATACATTTAGGCAAAGTGTTTCTAACAAAGCATGCTACTCAAGGATTGTGGAGTTGCTTTACACCAGAAAAGTCTGGACACAAATTATTTTGATACGCACATATCCTTGCTCAAAGCAGGGGTTCCTTCCAATTCTGTATTTCTATTTCTAGGATAAATTAATAAAAACAAGCCTGACTCCCCCCCCCATTGGCTTGCCTGTTATGCCTCCTCCCCACTATTTATTCCTTTAGCTATTTTTTTTTGTTTGAAAAGCTTAATATTTGGCTGCCTTCTGAAGGAAATAGGCACAGTGACAGATGAAAGACCTTATTCATCATATAATTCAGAATAGGGGGGAAAAATCAACTGCTGTGCATTTAAGATTCTAACAACCCTGCAATTTTGTATAGTTGTTTCCCCCCACCCCCAACCCGTTCTTTCGAAGAAATCTGCTTTTATTCTGCTAATAACTAACCACAGTTAGAGCAGCATGGATCCGATTAGTAGTTCTTATGGTACAAAGAGGAGGGGAAAAAAGACTGTGAACAGGGTTGCCAATTTGTCCACCTGGGTCTCTAGGAGAAAGATTAGATGAAAGCTTGCTCTTTTATTACCCACTTCGTCTCTGCTCTCTATACTTAGGCATTTTCAGAGATGAGGTACTGCATTTTTAAAGGTCTAATTTGACCACCTCAAAAAAAGCTTTCCTTCTATTTCCCTCAGTGTCCCTGAGAGCAACTCACAGAACCATGCAGCATTTAAAATGGGAAAACTAGAGGCAAAAAACCCTTGTGATGTTCAATACATTCTAACACATTTCTACAGTGATTTTAAATTGCTGCCAACCTCTAGTACATTAAATATACAATGGCTGTCGTGGAGAGACTCAGATGTGCACCTGGAGTTTTTGTTGTCTTTCTGATCCAAGCGCCCTCTCTGCCCCTCAAATTGTTTTAAACTCCTCATGGAATAAAAAGCTGTTCGTGGTTCATTAAAGAGCTCCAGAATTAAAAAGAATTCAAACCCTGAATGTAGGACATTACTTTGGTTAGGGGCTTTGCTGAACTATGATCAATATGTTCACAGTTCAAGATGAAACACAACAGAAACACAAGAGATGTCCAAAACGAAACACAACAGCACCCAAAATGTAGTAACTGGAAACAAAGACCACAATTTGTATGCTTCAAAATAATCTAAGCTAAATCCTGCAAATTTATTAATATTCACTTAGATAAATGCTGTTACTACAAAAATAGAAAGATTTTATAATCTTAGACATGCAGCAATACAAGCAGTTGTGGATACTTTAATTAACCCATTACAAACTTTGTTCTGTAGATGCTGAGAGTGACTGCAAGGGGAAGGGTGTTTTACCTTCTTCCCTTACAATTACTTCCTCCTCTCTGGGTTGCAGTGTGCACCCTTTGAAGGGCACACCAGTGGCAAGACTGGGGCTGTTTGGTGTGTTTTGAATAGGACATCCTGTTTTGCAAAGCATGTTGCACAACTAATGGTGTAGCCTTGAAGGTAATTTTAAGGGAAGGAGATTGTGAAAGCTGAAGGTGGGTGAGGGCAGAGTCCTGTATAGTGGCAGGACAGCCCCTATTTCTGCCCCTTTCTCCCTTTTAAGGGGCCTGGCCTGAGGTCATCACCCTGAGAGCTGCTATGGGGAGGGGCTGCTATCACAAATGACCTGCACCATGTACAAGGTAGCTGGGGATGTTTCACTAGAGGGTTGGACCTCTCTCTCCTATGTGGCACACAAGAGGCCATCTGGCTCCTCAGTCACACTTCCTCCTCCTTGACAGGAGGTTTGCCCTGCTCTCCACTCATGAGTTGTCCTTTGATCCTAGGCCTGGGCCTCATCAGGCCCTACCAACTGCCTCATGCTCCTCACATCCTGCTGCTTCCTCACTTCCATGAGGCTGTTCTCCTGGTTGCCTGTTGTCAGCTGCTAGTCATGGCTCCCCCAATGCCTGAGGCAGCCTTCAAGCCTTTGCAGGTCCCCTCATGGCCAGCTCCAGCCTTGATGAGAGGGCGCAGATGCACATGTTGCCAGCTCTGAGAACGCTGCGGCCAGAGGTGCGACCTACCTCCATGGACACAGTCATTCCTGCATCTTACCAATCCTTGCCCCTGTTGGGCAAAGTGAGGGGGGCCACAGGGTCTGTGGTGGGGCCTCATCAAGGCCAAAGCCTGCACCTTCATCAGAGCTTGTGCCTGGGGGTAAGTCCAATCCTGGACAGAGAAGTTTTATTGTGTTCTACCCTGACTTATGAGTAAATTATGATAACATACTGTCACCAACAAAATACATTAATTGATGAAGAGCATCAGAAGAATACCAGTTGCATGCCGAAGAGATTTATTCACTGCTTTCCACTTTTATTGTTTTGCTTTTCTTCTCCTTCAGGTATATTACCGGATGTAATTCAAATCCTGATATCCTAAATGCTGGGAGCCCAGAGTTGATCCAGGGCCCGTGTTGTTTTGCTATTTCTAAGTTGATCGCTGGAAACACAGACCAAGATGAGACCCGTGGCCTCGTCACAGTAAGAGCAACTCCATAAATTTCAGCAACTTTTGGTGTGGGGTGAACACTCCAACAAGCCACCAGAAGACAACTGTGCTGGCAAGTGAAAAGTTACAGAGATGAAATTTCTATACCAATAAAAATACCGGAAGAAACTGACACAGCCTCAGATGCTCATTGTTGCTTGTATTGCTTGTGAAGCTGTCCTCTTGAGCTGGGCCATTGCTTACTCTCCAATATACCTTTGCATACTTGAAGGGGCCTACAACTTTCTCAGTCTATTCCATGCCATGGATGGAACAGGCTGAATGTAACTTTCAAATGCTCATGCCATAACAAACTAGTAGGTCTTAAAAAGCAACAGATTGTCCTCATATTGATTTATTTTTCACATTTCCTCTACTGAGCTCAGGGTGGCGCACATGGATCCTTTCCTCCTTGTGTCCTCACCGTAACCCTGTGAGATAGGGAGTGGCCCAAGGTAATCCAGGAAACTCCACGGCTGAGTGGGGATTTGAACCTGGCTCTTCCTTTAGACTGTAAAGCAGCCTTCAACACCTGACAAAATGACTTGTCACACCATCCTGTCTTTGCCCCCAGTGACTGGCAGCCTTTACACCAGTGTTTCCCGACTGTTACACATAAGGCGTGAAAGGGAAATGTACATCATCCAATATACATCATCCAACAAACAGTATGTGCTAGGGAATTGTGATTTGCCATGGCAGCATATAGCATTCCATGGCAAATTTGAAGATGTGTATCGTCCCTTCACACTTTTCATGTACAAGCAGCATAACTTGATTGCTGTATGAAATGCATGTCAGCTCTCTGAAATCCTTTGCAAACATTTATTCTGAATACACAGTGGCTTGGCATTGGTTTGTCATTACGTGAGCAAGACTCAAGTTTTGCCTCTCCCTCCTTCCTACAAGTGTTCTGCTTCACTTACATTTTTCTGGCTAAATTCATGTTTAAACCTTGGTTTCCAATTCTAGTCTTTGCAAGGCAAATCGTAGTTTGCTGCTTCAGATGTAAAGGCAAACCGATAAGTAAGTAAATCCAAGGGTGACCATGGAAAATATGGTCACACCTTTAAAGCCAAAAGAGAGAGAAAACTGTAGGTCCGGAAATTACAACTAGTACAGAACGCGGCGGCTCGGGTGGTTGCTGGGGCACGTCGGTTTGACTCTGTCGAGCCACTGCTTCGGCGACTACACTGGCTGCCGGTTCTGTTCCGGGCCAGATTCAAAGTGCTGGTTTTGACCTTTAAAGCCCTTTACGGCTCGGGCCCAGGGTATTTGAGGGACGGCCTCCTCCCATATAATCCCACCCATACTCTGAGGTCATCTGGGGGGCCCTTTTGACTGTGCCGCCACTAGGAGAGGTGAGAGGGGTGGCAGCCAGAAATAGGGCCTTCTCGGTGGTGGCACCCCAACTTTGGAATACCCTCCCCTTAGAGCTAAGAACTGCTCCCTCTTTGGCGGTATTTCGGCGGGGGCTGAAGACCTTTTTATTTCAGCAGGCTTTTAGTTGCTGACAGGCTGGCTGGTCTTTGTATTCTTTTTAGATTTCTATACTTTTTATGTCCATGGGATGATTATTGTACTTTTATATTGTATTTTTATATTGTTTTTAATTACTGTTTTTAATTCTGTTGTTTTTTATTTGTTTTAACTTGTTTTTTGTAATGCCGCCTTGAGTGCCTTCGGGCGGAAAGGCGGGGTAAAAATTCAATAAATAATAATAATAATAATAGGACGTTAACAGCCCAATCCTACTTAACTCCCTGTTTGGCAATGCAGTTGCATCAACACAGTGTCTGCTGTATCCTGCTGGGGGAGTTCTGGCATGTTGGAGCCTCCTCAGGGTAAGGGTTCATTTGTTCCCTTGCTCCAAGGTAAACCCCAGAAGCCACGATGGGTCAACTTGCACCCACAAGTCCATATTGATCTGTGAAGGTATATCAGGCACGGGAAGGGGGTTAGGATTCAGCAAGTACCGCTGTCATTGAACCACTACCTTCCTGGGCCTGATCTGCCCACCACCCATCCCATTTTCTTCCCGTTTTGCCCCCACTCCACCTTGTTCTACCCCCTGCACATCTGTACTGGCACCAATGGGCATCCCCAGTCCATCAGAGCACAGATCTGGCCACTCACTGCTTGTGGTAGTGACCAGGCCACGCTCACTGGAATAGTTGCGTTTGCATAAAGAATGTTATGCCATTAGAATGCAAGTCTGCCAGCATGACATACCCATACTTATGTGGGAGTAGGCCTCACTCAAAACAGTGGAACTTGGCTCTCAACAAACATATATAGGATTATACGGTCAGTAATGTAAGACAAGAAGACCCTGTCAGATGCAGCTAACCTTCCTCTTGACATCCTTGAGCATGCTGTGTAGATAAGGTCATGCCTTATCTACAGCACTAGCCCCTATACTTTGCAATTCTTTATGTATCTTTAATCAGCATGAAACCTTCATCAATTTGGAATCCTCTGCAAGGTCACACACACAATGCTCAGCCAAATGCCTATAATGTGGTTTGGAATCACTAACTCTTATGTCAGCTTCTGTTTGCAAGGGGGAGTAACAGCATTAACAACTCCTGGTTATATCATTTATAAACATGCAGATGTGGATTATTAAAGATTAATGCATTTCAAGATTGGTGTCGGCATTCCGTTTGTCTCATGCCGAAATCAATTCTGTTCTTCATTAGTCAACGACAACCCATATCACTCTGTTGTGGAAGAGAAATCAAAGGTACAAGTGCGAACTGAGAATAAGCGATGAAACTGATTACTAAGAAACTTAACGGCTGTAATCAATCAACACATCACAATAATTTGAGCTCACTGCTATCTAGGGATAAGAAAGGAACCATCCACACAGACTTTTGTTTCTTATTATTTGAAAGCGCCCTTAGAAACCTGACTACCAATGAGTTTTATGGATTTTTTAAAAAACCTCATCTATCCAAATATTACTAACAAAAACAAACTGGTTTTGAATTTATTTCCAAAAATAATACCCTACCATGGAAAATTATAGACTTCCCTTGCGCACAGATGACAAGTTACTTCACCCAGTACTTCTATTCACCGAACAGATACAATAGATACTGATGTTAATAGTACACTTCCTACAAAATCTTAAACTTTCAAAACAGAGGAACTAACACCATATCAAGGACCTGATCCATTTCAGTGGAGGTGCAGTGCTCACTTACACAGTTCCACAGTTTCTCCCTGTCTCTCAGCAAACATGAAACTACGAGGACATGTGGAAGCAGAATGAGATGCATGCCTCTTATAGCCCCACCCAGCCCTCAAAAGCTGCAAAAGTCCAGCCGAGTTCAAAAGATAAACATGTCAGAGTTTCATTGATAAAACGTGTTACCAAGGAATAAAGCCCTACAGCTAACAACAACAAAAATTAGTTGACAAAGTTAGTCTTCTGACTAACTGAATTGCCCTGCAAATGCATCCATCATTTCTTAATATTGCAAAATATGAAGGAGGAAAAAAAACCTTTCCATTTATGATGCAATCACCTCAATATTTTATTATGAAAACACATGGAATAGGAAGTGGAGAGTTTAAATTGTTTCATCTATAAGACCATAAACCAGAAATGTATAAAACTCACATTTTCATAATGTAATAATCAAAAAAACAATATTTTTCGTGAATGCGACAGTTGTGGATGAATGATAGAATAAGGAGTACAACAATAAAGAAATATATATTATAAGCATTTACAAATTAATGTTTTTCTTTAACTGGAAATATGAGTTAAGCAACAGGGGCTGCAATTAAGTAACACTAGTATGGCTAACACAGGTCAGCATACCCTAAATTGGCTCCCCTCACTACAATGCAATGTGAACTCTAACTTTACAACTTTTATTGTACATTTTATTTCACTATCACAGAGGTCTACAATTTCTATAGAATACTGTGCCCAAATCCAGAGGCGTTTCTACAAGGAGGGCAAAGCTCTAAGTTTTGCAAGAAGCCTTACCCTGTCATGTAAATCCCTCCTTTCCCTTGCTGCTGTAGCCAGTAAGCAATGCTAAGATGTTGCTGTTCCCTGTTAGGATTGGCTAAAACGGTGCAGGAGAGGAGTTAAGTGATTTCCACTGCAAGGTAAGGCTTCTTGCAAAACTTAGAGCTTTGCCCTCCCTGTAGAAACGCCACTGCCCAAATCTATCAATTTTGTTTCAGTAACTGCACAGAAGCAACATTAGAGATGAGCATTTCCCAGTTCTTCAATTCTCCATATAATTACAGCAAGTCTAAGATCATGAGATTCCCCAATTTTCTGGCACTATTCTTGCTCCTCGACAAAGTGACAAAACAACAACAACAAAAAACCTGGCAGGTATATCTTTTCCCATTATTTCATCTCAATGCCTGAAAAAAGCCTCACTTGCAAAATTTATGACATGCAGCTTGCAACGGCACAGAGGTCTGCCAGGAAACAGTTGGCAACTCTGGAAACTGTCCATTGTTTCCTGCCCTTATAATTTTCCCACTGTTTTAGGATTTAGGATTAAACCCAGGACTGCATATGCATGATGCAAGTTCCAGGAAGAAGGTATCACCAGACAGGAGAACTGAGAAAGACCCAAGGGAACCAGTCAAGCATACAGATAGCACTAGGCCGAGAGAGTTCTCTAGTGTTCTTCCAAAAGAAAAGCGCAAATTTCTAGTCCTTATGGTTGCTGAGGAAAGCTGGGCAATAACTTTTCTGTGTCTCTTTAAACAACTTATGCTAAAAGAATCAGGAGTAGGTTTCAGTGTTCTGCAAAACAACTTCTATTTTTGCATAACAACAAGCAACTATGTCATGTCCCTCAAGACCCTCCAAAACCATCAACAGTTGCCCTCATCAACTTCCTGCTCTAGAATGATATCAGAAACTCCTTATAGTTACTATCTTTGTAGGATAAGAGGCTTTCCATAGCAAGTATACGTAAGGTAGGCAGATGCCATGTTAAGGTCTTCCTGCCACTCATCATTTAATTAATTAATTTATAGTATTTTTATCCCTCTTTTCTCCCCAAGGGAGGCAAAGCAGCTTTCAAAAACAGATGTAGAAGATTTAAAAAATCATAACACCACAATTAAAAACAAATTGTTGGCTGCCACATAAGCTCCTCTGGCAAGAGCTACCTCCCTACTGGAGGGTTCAACCAGCAGCACCAAATAAAATGCGGCTCTAACACATTAAGCAATATCTAAGGAACTGACCAGCAATTGACAGTCGATGAGGTTAGAAAAATCACAGAGTGGAAGCATGTCATGGATCCAAGCAGCACCTACAGGAACGTATTGGTTGAGAGGACAACCTGCTCCCCAAGTGCCAGAAGGAGAAAAATTATATAACAGCCATGCCAACGAGTTTAGTCAAAAAACACTGTTATGTGAACAGCAAAATATTTCATTTGCATTGCCCTGAAAAGATTTTCAAATTTGTAAAAGTGCTGACAGTGACTGGCTGTTTGCTACCAGTGATAGGGGAAAAAAAGCATGTTTGTCAATGACATTTTTGTCCTACCTACCAACAAACAGCATGCATCTTCTTTGCAAAAAAAAAAAAAAGGCTGTAAAATTTTTTAACTCTGGAGAGGACCACGATGAAACATTTTCTAATGGGGGGGATTTAAAAAGAACGATGTTCATCTAACAAACACATAACCATTTTGTTATAGCACCCTTTTTAGGTACTGGTTAAATAATAACAAATGGAGAACATACATAATACTATACATCTTTTCAAATCTGTTTTCTTTTTTAACCTTTAAAACTGGTTAGTTAATGTGTGTGCATTTGTAAGTTACTCTTGGATTTGGCTGACTGGGAATGAAACCCAGTCTACAATTTCCCAAGAGTAATGGTCAAGTCCTTTCCCACTATACAGTATACTTCTTGGTTGCTTAAAGGCAATAAAGGATCACTGACATTTATTTAACTATTTTGAGTAGTTAATACTCATAACACTTCATAATCAGGACTTGCAACAGAGTGTGTTTGTGGCTACTGGAGTAATTGAGAGCCAGCCACAGAACCATGTCCCTACCTTTTTTAAAAACACCATTTTGCTTTGTTGGGAAAGTAGGACTTTTGGCTCAGCAGGCAAGCCAAGCTCGCATTCACTAAATTTTCTGGCATCAGCAAAGCATTTTGATATTATGCTGTGTCAGCTTCCTCCTCTGTGATGGCTGTATTAGTATAGGGGTATGGGAAGGCAAATCTTCGAAAAAAGCATCACCTTATACTACTATTAATATACCAGACAATATAGGATATAAATATAGCAAAGCATGTGAGTTACAAATTAAGGGGAAAATATAATGTACAGAAGTTTCCCCACTGTCTGTCTGACCTGCCCCTCTCCTTCTGCCCCCATGCATTCACTTACTAAACCATCTTCCCAACAGATATTTCCTAAAACACAAATTGTGCACTGTGGTATTGTTGTAAGGATGAGGACTTAACTGCAAGAAAAGTATTCATTCAAGTATATTTTTTTCTCTCCTTAACCTGCTATTATATACTTTATTCCCCAAATGGGGATAGCACTGGGGTAAAAAACATTCATAAAGGCAGTGTACAATCTATAAACTGAAATACCTGCCCAGTTTTTCAATGTGCACAGAAAAGAAAGCTCTTGGGGATGATCCAATATCAGGGCTGTGCCAATCTAGTTTCATATTCACTATGGGTGATCATAAACAGTACGGGAGACAAAATTTGGAGTGGGGAAGAAAAACATTTAAACATCACATGGGACAAAATCAGCCATTTGGAAGGTTGGCTGGTAGGCTGGCTGTATGTGCTTTTCAATGTTACTGTAGCAGCCAATTTCATCTCAGCTGAAAAAGGGCTTTCATGCCAGCAAACCCTGGGAACACAACACCTTTATTTAACAGCTTTCCCAAAAAGGAACCCCATGCTATGTTTTGGCTTTGCTTTGTCATAGCTATCAGCAACACAACAGCTGCTTGTTTTACAATGACTTGCTAGAGAGAAAATGATTGAAGGAACCAATCTATGTCACGTGGAGAGCCTTGTAGCAAGACGTAGCAGGAGGTAACACAAGAGGATTGAGGTCAGAACAAACAAATATAGGATGGGTAGTCGGAGAAAATTCGGAGAAAAAAAAAGAATATTGCAAGAACGCTTGACACAAGTTAAATCCTGTCTACCCACCCACCCCAGTTCAAGGCTATAGTGACGAAGGATTTTTGTTGTTTATTTGTGATACAGGGGGTGTCAAGTACACAGAATGGATGTATGACAGGTGCTTTTGGGAAGTCCAAGCCTGGTTTGCACCACAACAATCGACCGGAAGTATTCCTGCACAATCCACATTCCAAACATAAGAGTGGCACAAGACCAGAAGTGCTCAATTCCACGTCTCAATGATTTAATACGAACAACTGAAAATGTGAAATTCGCCTAAGATGGGAAAGTGGAACACATATGCAAGTGCTGAATCAAGGGTTTAGAACAAAAAGAGAGCACAAAAAGGAAGTTGGCAATATTTACAAAAAAATGGAAAAAAGCACCCCATCATTTACCTGGAATACTTGCAGGAGAAATGGGGCCAGATCTTGACTGGTTGCTTCCAACAGGAGAGCCCACAGGGGAAGGGGAAGGGCCCCCAGGGATGCTGGAGAGATGAGGGGAGGCATGAGGGGAGAAAGGTGACTGTGCTGGGTTGCTCTGCTCCCCTTGGCTGCTTGTAGAACCTGATGCACTAACTGCTGAACTCAGAGTTGCTTCCGTTCCTGTAGGTAGGTCATCAATGGAGCCAGACAAATCCTGAGAAGAAAGGGGGGAAAATTGATAAAGGATCAATCGGCACCAACGTCAAATACGTAGGATTTCAGAAGACGGTAGAACAACTTTCAACTTGGGAGCCTGAAATCTGGTCCTGGGTTGACAAGACGTGTCTAAAATTTTAAGCAATGTTATTTCATAAAGATCAGCAAATGAAGGATATATTTTTGTTCCTCTTTTTAAAAACTGGTCATTATTGTGTACAGAACCAGGATGGAAGGCACACAGAAGTATTTTTACACAAGAGTATACAGCACGTGCTATGCAGATAAAACAGTTTCAGTGTAGTCTTCAAACAATAAAGTGCACCCTTGGACAAAGTCAAATGTGTAACAAAAACAACAGAAACAGATGATAAAACAAACGGTTGCAAAGAATCCAATAAAATAAGAAGACAAATTCCCTCAAGATAGGTTCAGTTGTTTAAAATGAATACAGAACTTGCACACCATTGGGGGGGAATTATGTGCGCCCAAGGGGAACATGTTACAAAAATGCACAAATATTGCACTTAGGGTAGCCATTCCATTCAGGAAGCAGCCAAGAAATTGATAACATTTTTTGAACTGTAGGTAACCTATTTTATAAGGCCAAGTAATGTTTGAAAATGTTATTAAGTATGTAACATGGTGAAGGATAAAATGATTTGCAGTTCAGGGATCAAGGCAATACCCAAGAGGCCGCTGTAATGCAACAATTTATCTTTTGCTCCCTCAGTAAATGTGTCTGTGGAAAAAAGCTGAGGGGAAGGCAAAGCCATCTAGAGTGGTTTATTCCCCTCCCTCCCCCTCAAAATCAGGTCACATTACAACTTCTCATTTTACTAATCCCCCATGGGGGTGGAGTGAGTGACAAGTCCCAGGCATTTCCTCAAGTGCCTGCCTCCAAGGGATTTCCACAAACTTGACACAGCTCATTCATGAAATCAAGAGGGGCACACATGATGCTATTCTGCATAAAGAGTGACTGCCCAAAAAAAGAAAAAAAGAAAAGAAAAGTGGGGGAGGGGAGATACCACATACACTAGAAGGATTTCCTCCTCACGCTGGATGAAGTACACAGATACCTCACAACTCATTTTGCTTCTCTGCCAATGACATTAATACAGCAAAAGGTTTGTTTACCAAAAAAGAAAAACACAAGAGTGAACTCTTATCACAAGAGTGAACTGATAATTCACATAGATATCCCAGTTAAATGTATAATGGTTAAACATTTAAGGAGTACCTCATGCAAGGTAAGGTTTCCTGCACTGAAGTAATTTCTGGATGAATGTGTTTTTTTTTTAATTTATTATTTAACTAACACACACATACAAAAAACTGAAAAAATTGAAATTTTGACATACAGAATTTTCTATAAATTACCGCAAGCATAAATACATCATTTTCATAAAGATGAAGCAACTACGCTCATCTTCACAGTACATGATAAAAGTTTCTTTCAACCATTCTTAAAATAATCTATTAATTTCTATATGAATCTTGTGAGTAATCCGTTGCATGTAATTACACGAATATTGGTTTTGCTGTATGTACATATGACAATTCATCACTATCAAATATGGCTTCTTATCACAGTACCTGTGTATGAATTAGGTACACATACATTTATCACACATGAAGATATTCTTATGGCCTTCACGTAATTCCTTAAATAGTTATTTCCACGTAGGAAACTTTATATTGTGTAAAAGGCTCCCAAAAGACGGTAACAACCCAATCCAGAACTGCCTGGATTTCTGGGTTTCTTCCCGGGAGAAGAGGAAATTTGTCCCCTTTCCCTGGGGAAAGCCCCACCGCCCACAATGGGGCATCTTGGCTAACCGCTGGCTATTTTGCTGGCGATGATCCAAGCAGCCCCGTTTCAGGCTGCCCAGGCCTCCGCCGCCAGGGATAAAATCCAGCAGTGGAAGGCACTGCCGGGTTCCACCCCCTCATGAGGCCACCCCGCTCCTCCTCCCACCCAGGAAAAATGCTGTAGCTTGACTGATCCCTCGGACAATTCTGCTTCCCCCCTTAATGGCCTAACAAGATGTGTTGGATCCTGCCCCGGTTTTAAATGTTTTACTTTAAAATGTAATGTTTTTGTATTTGATGTTTCGCATTATTGTAGTTTCATATTGTAATTTAATTATGTAACTCTGTAAGCCAACTTGGGATTTGCTTTGATATGGGAAAGGCGTGGTATAAATAATAATAATAATAATAATAATAATAATAATAATAATAATAATAATAATAATTAGTAGTAGTAGTAGTAGTAGTAGTAGTAGTAGTAGTAGTAGTACAGGGAAAAATGTGATATAAACTCACTCTCTCTTTCAATAAAAAAGTTTACATGCAAAATACACACAGATTTATGCATGAGTAGTAGTATAGCTCCTTTAAGTGCACATACCTGTCTAAGTCAATAGTCTATTTGCTATAAACATATTTAAACACACTTGCAAAGCTACTGCTTAGAAAGATGCTAATAAGTGAAGTTTCCACAGTAGTTTATATAGAGAACCTTGTTAACAAAGAGGCTCTGTAACTAATACTTCTCTAGAGGACAATTTAATCAGCAGGGCACCAATTCTATTCTTTTATAAGTACTATCAGATCTACAATGCCGGTAAAAGAACAAAGAGACCTTGCTTATTGCATCTCTTTCAGACCAAGACACCTTCAAGCTACAGGGCTTCCATTTATCTTTTTGGAAAGTTGGCAGGTTGGGTAATTGCAGGAATTCTTTTAAGGAAAATCCCCATACATACCCCAAAGGCAGGCCTAAAGATTTTGCCTCTTTCTCAGAGGCATTGAGAGAGACATTTGCTAAGATACTGAATCTGCCATTAAGTACAAATATTGTCTTCTCTACTCCTTAAGTTTCATGCGCAGTGAATTTCTTGTTGCTGTGCTAATGCTTTATTTAGCCTTAAAAATTCTACACCAAGCAGGGAGGGAAAATGATAATATAAAATAATGTCCAAAGCCATGTCAACTTGTGCTTTAGGTTAGTCATTATGTTGTGACCAATTCTAAGTAAAGTGCTAGTTTCCAGATAAAAGCTTGACTTGTAACCATGCAATCCCTGTTCAGGATTTATACTTCTTAGTATGGAGATATCTGAAGCTATCTCTGCTTTTCTCCTCTATTTCCACCCATGCACAACCTTTATTCTTGTCCATTGACAAGTACAACAGCTAAAAAGAAGAGGATCATGTTGTGCTTAGGATTATAATGTTATGCCTTCCTGGTGGTACATGATCTTATCTGACTTCAACAGGAGAGCCTCTCTTATAGTAGCTCATAGATTTGCAATTGCAGCACAGTCAGCAGGGGAGGTTGTTGGCAGTAAACTGCACACACAGAAGCAAGAAACCCAAGGTTACTCACCAGTGAACTGGTTACTCACTGGTGAAGTGACAAAGAAACACACACACACACACACACACACACACACACACACACACACACACACACACAGATAAATAAAGCCATGTGCTGAAAGAGCACTCCTCGAAATCCACTACACCTTGATTACATTTCACTTGTAATAACCCATTTCTATTGAAGACAATCAAATGCAGCATGCAAGCATACAACTACAATATCTGGGTTTTGTTTTGTTTTGTAAATCTTCTCACTTGACATCATGAACAATGGAAACAATTCAATGCATAATCAAATAACTCCCTTCCCCCTTTAATATATATTTTGCAAAAGGAAAGTACAACATCCATGAAAAATGGGAAGATTAGCTATAAAGAGGCTGGAAGTATTTAGTTGCTCGCAGTTGAATACTAATTTGCCTTCAGTATGCACAGTACAGCTATCAGCTGAATCCTATGTAGAAACATTCCAGATCAGACAATAAAAATTACTGAAGATGTTCTCATCTATGAATGTAACACAACAAAGTGAGAAGCAAATACATTACTAAAGCCAGTCAAAATATTACTTATCACCTTATCACTTCGTAAATGCATCCCATCTCACAGATAAGCATTTTCATCAGAAACTTGTGTGTATATATATAAGCTTCATCATAAAATTGTATAAGACTCAGGGCTTAATCCTGAGCCCTCCAGTGAGGGTAGTTATCAGTGTTCCGCCTGCGCTGGTGTTGCAGATGTGCTGTAAGGTGTGTCCAGCGTGGACACACGCTTACTGCCCTTGCTGCTGCTACGCCCAAGCGCACCGCCTGGAAATAGCAATGCGATGCCGGCAAGCATCCTTGCTGATGTTGCTCACCTTCTGGGCGGGGCAGGAGTGCGTTCCTGAGCAGGGGAGGGCAGAGGTGGAACCAGCACAACCTTCACTGGTGGATCCCAACACAGAGGCCCTCGGCTCTGTGCCGGCAAAATAGCCACTGCAAAGGCAAAGAGGGTGCCTGTCCTGCACCCTTATTGCAGGGGGACAAACTGCTATGCCCTTAGCAACCAGGGACCTCAGGACTGGGTGCAGGCTCCCAACAGGCTGTTATTCTCTAGGTTACATACAGTAATCGTACATACATGAACCTCCATGGCCCATCCTCAGGCTGGTACTCCTCTGTACCCCCAAAACCTTTCTGAAGGATGGGGGAACCCTCCAGGCAGGATTTTTGGGGCACTGAGGGCTACAGAGATTTCAGTGATTATCACTCACCCCGACACATAAAAATGCCTTCAATTTGGGACAGGACACAACAGTAAATGTATTTTATGTGTATGTTGTAGCAGATATCAGCTATCACTGATTGTGAAAGTTGCATGAAAGCATGGAGAATGAGCACAGAAACAGGGATTTTTACGAAGTGACCATTCAGGATACTAGTGACATTTCTGAATGGGCAAAAATTATTCTAACTGGGGTTTGTACTGAACTGTCATTGTTTGCGTTCACCATTTGACTACGTACATTGTCTAGCTCCCTATAACTTAACAGACAAGTTATGCATATGCAGACAATATATATTAAATAAGTGATAATTCACTTTCTCCAATATCTGTTGCTGATTATCCACACTGTCTAGGCAATGTGCAATTTGTAAAGAATGCCCTGATTTTACTCTATTTTACTGAATCGCCCTTTCTGTATTCCCTTGGTGGAACACAAAGTTTGGGAACCAAGTGGTCCCAAACTAGATTGTGATCACGCACCTCTTGTTGCTTTATCTGCTAGGTGACTCCAGTTGGCATGCAAATTTCCTATGGGTTGAATATAGTAATTCCCAGGGGGTGCTGCTGGTGGTTGTGGACTGATTTGAAAAGCATCCCAGCTCCATCTGCTGGGCATTACTCGTTACTGAATCAGTCTGGTGAAACCTTTCATTGTGCTTTCTAGCCAAGCTGAGGCATCAGCCTGCTTGTACTTTTACTACATATATCCACATATATTTCATACAATGAAATATTGTTTCACTTCCTTTTTGTTTAGACTTTTAATAAACTAGTTACATTTTTACTCTCTGTATGTCTAGTCCATGGATAATTCCATGGATTATCACATCAGCAGATGGTACTGCGGTTTTGATTTTTAATCCCTGTGGTTCAGTGCTCTCTTTGGAGGTTCCCCCCCCAACAGTTCCCTTCAGTCTGGTCTCTATAGCCTGGGATGATAGTGGCTGCAGATAAAAATGACTAAGGTTCTTCCCTGTTCAGCTGCTGATCCAGTAAAGGAAAAGCAAGAAGCAGGAAGGGTTGCATGTGTGCTAACCACTAGGCACTGCTCTCCTTGGCCAGCCTGTCTTTCCCTGGAGCCTTTTTCACTGACAGTAACATTCTTTGCTGACACTGAGTATAATCAATCAATCAATCAATCAACAGGTACTTATATACCGCTTTTCAACACGAAGTTCACAAAGCGGTTTACAGGCAAATAGTAATAATAAAGTTAAATGGCTCCCTGTCCCAAAAGGGCTCACAATCTAAAAAAAAGGCAGACCGCCAGCAACAGCCACTAGAAAGACTGCGCAGGGGTGAAGAGGGACAGTTACTCTCCCCCTGCTAAATATAAGAGGAGCACCACTGGAAAAAGTGCCTCTTGTCCAGTTAGCAGGGGTTAACTCTATGTTAGCAGGGGGTAATCTCTATGTCTTCATGCAAGTATGCCCAATAACCAGTGTTTGTTTATTTCTTTTTTCCCTTTTGTTTTGTTTGTCTTAAATTGTGAACATTTTAAACAGTGCTTTGGCAGAAAGGCAGTATATAAACACAGTTAGAAAATAAGACAACTCATATCAACCCCAACATATATGCCACTTGCACATAGGTATGTCTATGTGGAAGGACTCAAGTAGAGATAGAATCATACAATCCATTATTGTTTAAGGATCATAAAGTGAATTGATCAGAAAATACTTTTGGCAACTGAGATTCAATGTAGGACTGAACATTTAGCTGACAAGCATATACATGAGAAAAGCTACAATATACTGATCCAAATTCCTCAATATTTGTAATTATAAGGCTATCTTTTCCTACAAAGTAGTAGCTAACACTGAATGCCAAAAGGTTTTCAGAAGCTTTAATGGGTTCACTGTCTAGACAGCTAACAGTTCTAAACTTCCTGTGCAACTGAAAAAAAAACCCACCCCAAAAGGCAGAGGAATTACAGAGGCCTCCAGAAATGTCCTTTTCTGTACTAACGCTAGTCCTGTGAAGAATTATTTTAATCCTTATTTCAGTCACATCAAATATACCCAAATATACTTGAATTGTAAAAGGAAAAGATGCAGAAGTATTTCTCACTTTGTGGTGAGTTTTTCTTTTTAAAATGAACATGTAATTTCACATTAGCTCTGTTAAATTTTCTAGAGTATGCTTCCAAGGAGAAAGCCTTACATTTGTATCTACTGACATAGGCCTAGCTATTAGAAGGAAAAAGATGTTAAAGCCTACCTTGTAATTATAATCTGACATATTTAAACTAGAATCATGTATCTGCTTAGGCATGTATGATTGTGCTACAAAAGTTTGTTTCAGATGGATTCTTTATTCACACTTCCTTGGAGTATATCCAAAATGCACAATGGATTTTCTAAAAATATTCTAAAGATGTTCCCTTTTACAGTTGTTGTTTTTTTTTTGCGCAATATTCAAAAACAGCGAGGAAATAATTTTATCCTTGTACAAGAATATAAATCATTTTCCAGATGGGAATCATTTCCTTTAGTGTTGACAGATAACACTGAAAATACAATAAAGATTAAACCAAGTTGACAATTGGTTTAAATTAAGTCATTATTTTATATCTTACTGGTGCTGTCAGATTCCAGCCAGTATGTTTTGTCTATAATTCTGATACTTAATGAGGTGGTTGTTTCTGATGAGTAAGATACGATTACAATCTAAGGGCACAGTCCTAACCAACTTTCCAGCACTGGGGTAAGGGCAATGCAGCTCAAAAGTAAGGGAACAAACATTCCCTTATCTTGACGAGGCCTCCATGACTACTACTCAACTGCAGAATGTGGCACATGTCCCATTGGAACAGCTATGTCAGTGCTGGAGTTATGCTGGCCTAGTTAGGCCAGCAAAGTTTGGCCAGCACAAGGGACACCATAAAGTACGTTTGGACCACTCTCAGAGTGGGGGAGGATGGCACACGTTTGTGTGCTGGCCTCTCTGACTCCAAGAGTGGTCCAAACCACTCTGAAGGAGTCCCTTTTGCCAGCCAAACTTTGCTGGCCTAACTGTGCTGGCCTAACAGGATTAGGCCAGGATTGCACTCTATGTCTTACTGAATACAATGGGCTTACCTCTGAATAAAATGAATAACACTGGTCTCAAACACAACTATTAATAAGTAAAGAACAGAGGACACATAAAGGAATACATAGGTTGAAAACAGCCATTCTAAAACATGAAAGTATAAAAGCATACATCTTTAAAGCAGAAAACACAACATATCTCCAAGTTGTGACTCACTATTTTTTAAATGGCCGTTTGTACAATTTTGTAAATAAAAACACACACAAACAAACCCTTAGGTGCCAATGATGGCAATGGAGTACCACAGAATACCTATTCTCATGAAGTACCTATGCTCTAGCAACTGCAAATAAATTAGCTTGATCTGAATCCATTAGAACAAAATGCAGGCGGGGAGGGACGACAACATCTGAGAGCAATCATCACTATTTTAAGCCTTTTCTGGGCAAATGGCTTTCTCGCATGGACAATACACGATTAAAGGCCTTTCTAAGTTTCCAGCGCTGATGCAGTTGCAATGCAGCCCCAAGGTAAAAACAAACAAACCTTCCCTTACTTTGAGGAGGCTTTCCTGACTGTTCCCTCTCACCTCAGGATTCAGCACACACTGTGTTGCCACAGCTTGCATCAGCTCTGGAAAGGTGGATAGGATTGGGCCATAGGTAGGATTGTTGTCTTACTCAGTGTTATGCTTTTATGTCCTAGAAAATGTAGCTCCCTCTCTTAAAATGACCTCTTGATGACAACTTCCATCCAGTAAGAAACCTGTTCAGAAGCAAGACCATTGAGTTCAATGAGACTGGCTCCCAGATCTTATAACACAGGACTGCCAGGGCCATTGCATATGATTGTCCAGGTTGTGCACTTCACAAGATGTCACATCTAAGGGGGGCACCATTCACACAGGAAAGAAGAAGAATACCAGTGGAACATCACTTCCGGCATGGAGGATGGGTGACTTTTTCTAATGCCCACAAAGGTACCGTATGGACTAGCAGTGGCCCTGAGGACTGTGGGTAGGAGAAAATGAAGATAATACCAGATTTTGAAGATGCAACTAAGGACGCAATCCTACCCAGCGCTGGAATGGCGTGTGCTCCCTTATCGTAGGGGAGGCTCCAGCCTCCCCTATGCATTCCTTGAATCTGCGCCTGCTAAATAGTGAGAGCAGATCCGAGGAGACCACGCGGCCCGAACTGGGGCCACGCAGCCTCCCGAACAGGCTTAGGATGCAGCTGTATGGCGGCCTCCCAAGCCCGCCCACGTCTCGCCTTCTCCCTGCCGACATTCTCCCTCCCTCGCCCAATCCCTGTGCCGCTTCAACACAGAGCCTCCCCTGCGCCAGCCACCTTTGGCCAACGCAGAAGAGGCTCATCGTCGGTGATCTCAGGCTGACGCTTCTTGTAGCATCGGCCTGACAGCTCGAGTACCGACACGGGGTTGCAATCGGTGTCCCTGTGTCGGCGCTCTGCCCCTGGCCGTCTATAGCTTCTGTTTCATGGGTGAAAGTTGTCCACAGCCTCAAAGATCCCAAAGAAAAGTGGAAGGAACCTTTTGTACTGAGAAAGTGCCTGGAAGAAAGTCTGGTTTTTTGTGGCATTTTGACAAGGAACCTATCTTAGGAAGAACAGATGACTTTAGATTGTGCAGTCTTTATGGCAGCACGTTGGAAAGCAATAATGCCAGCCTACAGTATCATATACCATATCTACTAAGGAATCATGGTATAGAACAGTAGTCCTCAGAATCAGTGGGTCCCAAACCTGCAGGGGATTCCTCTGAAGGCGACCAGAACTGTGCTCTGGTAGCCACTGGAGGGTTTTCTGAGGCTCGCAGCCATGCATGACCACCCGCCTGCCGGGCCCTCCCCACGTACACACAAAGAGATGGGGGGAACATGAGGTGAAATGTATAATGTATAATATTAAGCAACGGCAATGCTATATCATGTGCAGCAATATCATTTGGTAATTTGTTACTACTGGCTAGAGAGAGAAACCTTAGATAGAGAGAGAAACCTTAGGTTTGCAGTACAACAATATACAACAAACATTAAAACAGCTATAACATTTAAAACAGTGATATTCAAACTTTTTAGACTAGGACCCACTTTTTAGAATGACAAGTGTGTCAGGACCCACAGGAAGTGATGTCATTAACCTCGAAGTGATGTTGTGGCAGGAAGTGACATCATCAAGTAGGAAGTGCTGTCATTGTAACATCATAAAATGACACTCCTGAAATGCAAAGTGGCATTCTTGAACTGCAGCAATTGTACAACCATGAAACATCCCTGATAGAAAGATTGGGACAAAATATTATGCAAAAGCAATGAACTAAAAACAATTTTTTTTAAAAAACCCTCAATTGAAAATTCAAATTTTTAACACACACAAAAAGAATATAATAAGAGTAAGGTCTGCAGTTTCCAAGATGGCTGCTCACAGCTTTCTGCAATGCACCTGACATCAGGTCGCGACCCACCAAGTGGGTCCTGACCCACAGTTTGAATAACACTGATTTACAACACAAAACAAGTAAATAATAAAATCATCAGATGACACACTGATCAATTCCTATTTTTTGATGAGAAAAGACTACTTAACAACTAAACACAGTGCTGTAAATTTATTGCTAATCTTCTGTACTACCACCAATGCAGTATAGGGTACAGATTTTATGTGACACAGATTTGTCTCAGGAAACAAGGAGGTAACAAATTTTCAAAGCCGCTTCTATGTTTAGCAATCCAAGTACAAATTCTGCAAAAACTAAATGTACTGTATAGAGAAGGTGCATAATGGACAGTGCAACTGATAACAGATAAGATCCTTGCAGATGCACAGTGTGAGGGGGGACCTGGGGGACCGTTGCCCCAAGAGCAAAATTCTCACAATTCTCAGGAATAAGAATTCACTTGAAGCCTGCAGCACCTTGCCCCATGGAGAACGCCAGCGTTGGTTCTGATAGCTTCAGCTCACCTCCCCCAGCTTCAATTGAAGCTGGGGTGGGGCACATCACACCTCACAGCAGAATGTGTTCTGCATTCTGCTGCGGGGTGGGGCTCTGGAGGCTTTGACATGCTCCCCCCTGCTCTGGGGAGAGATGCGTGGAAGTCCACCTGCCAGCAGAACATGGGCCGCGTTCTCCTGGGAGGTGCGGCTCTGCTGGCTTGGGGAGTGACGCAATATGTGACTTGCCCTCTGTGCTGGCAAGGCATGCTACATCCCTGGATCCTTCTCCTGAAGGCCACAAATACAAATACTGCTACAGACAGACAGGGTCTTTACATACCTTCCCCTAAGAAGCAGATGGCACTAATTAAGAGCGGAGAGCCATAAATGATCTCAAAAGAAAACAAGCCAAACAGATATGCTGCAATATTGTAAAAGAAGACAAGACCACTGACAAAATCTCTTATATGACATGCATAAAAGTAAAAGTTCAAACATCTAAGCTGCCCAGTGACTGCTGGATTCTGTGGATGCCGAGACTACTGCTGGGTCTCCTCAGAGGCAAGGGCGCATTTGCTTCCTTAACGCAGGTAACACTGCTGCAGCACCAATGGGATTCCTCGGTTCTGAGGCTGCAGAGCTGAAGTGACCCGTTCAAGCAGGGATGTGCGGTCACTAGAGGCAGGTGAAGCAGTGCCACACATGACCCTTCCACCCTCTGAACCTGACCAGAACTCAGCTCTGGATCCAGAAGCTTTCTGAAGCCCGCAGAGCCCATGCATATCTGCCCGTGGCTTCTGCAAGCTTCAGAATGGAGCCTAATATAGGCAACTTCCATGTATCAGAAAGTCTCTGGACCTGACTAGAGCTCAGCTCTGGTTGGGTTGGGGTGGTGTTTCTGGGTTTCATTCTGAGGACGTGGGCTGACATGCATGGCCTCTGTGGGCTTCAAAAAGCATCTGGAGCGATCGGATCTGGAAGTGACCCAAAAGTGACATCACTTCTGGAAGTGACATCACTTCCAGGTCATGGTGCTCGACGGCATTTGTGCCTCACTGGTGGAAACCACCACTGCAGATCCTTGGAGTCAGGCTGCCCAGTTTGGGAGGCTAGGTTTAGGATTGGGCGTCATGGAAAAGTCCATCAAAAAGGGGCTATCATCCCCCAGCTGTATGAATCAACTCACTAAGGCAGTGATGGCAAACCTATGACATGCGTGTCAAAGGTGACACACCGCAACGTTTGGGGTGACACACCAGCAATCACCAGTACCTGACAAAAACTGAGTTTGATTTAATCATTTTTCATTTTTTTAAGTATTTGATGTTTTTTATATAATACATAACATTATACTTGATTGGACTGTATTGTTTAAATAAATGAATATAATTGTTTCTCTTTTGTTTGGGAGGGGGGTTGACACGCCAGCAGAGACAAGTTAAGCATTTTCCTAAGTTTTGACACACTGAGCCCAAAAGGTTCGCCATCACTGCACTAAGGGCTCGATCCTCTCCCTGCTCACCCCGTGCCTTCCCCCACCCCGGAAAGTTGCACCACCACCTGGCAGTGTTGTTTATTTCTGCCAGCAGTGCAGCATCCATGGTGCTGAGGCCCAGTGCCAACTGGCACTGGTCCAGTGCCAGCATTACTGACTTCCTGAGTGCCGTAAACATGCTTTATGGCATGTTTATTACACCCAGTGTCGTGTCTTCAGGATAGGGCCCTAAGTGAGTTGATTCACAATGCTGGGAGCTGATATAATAGCCCCTTTTCCATGGACTTTGAGTTTCTGATGTCTCGCTCTTCTAGATCTTAAAAGCATTCTAAGAGTTGGTTTGTGTTTTCATGCTTTCTTTAATCTATGTAACTCTGTATCAGTGATCAGAATAAATATCATGGCTCAGCAGCTGAGCTGTTTGTCAGGCACAATTTTATCGTATTACTTTTCAGCATCATATTGTCATCCTTACCACATCAAAAAAACTGAGAATCGGGTCTCAGACTTCACTAATTTGAAGGGAGTTTGAAAGATATTTTTTTTTTCAGCCAAAGGAAATTTTGAAGAATCCTTATATGATGTCAGTGTTGTCCTGAAGAACAACTGTAGACAAATCAGGAATGGTGGAATGTGAAAACAAACATTCACTGATGCCCCAAGAGTTATTCACCAGAAATATTAGCAAGAATTTCCATTAAAAAATAATTTCCCCCCTCAAATGACCTATCTCTGCTGACCTGTACCTGGAGGTGCTTACTGGCTTGACATATATTAATATTCCATAATTGACATGTTGCCTGAGTATCTCCCCCTAACTCCTTGATAGATCTTGCCAGGGTGAAGAGACTAGGGTCTGTACAAATGAGGAATAGTTCTGTGTTTTCATTGCAATTTGCGCTGTTAATTCTCACTAAGGAAACTTCATATATAAGATTGCCAATTGATTCAATGCAAAAAATACAACAAATACCAAGAATGAGAAAGGTAGATTTCACCCATTTTCTACCACCTGACTATTGTGAATAGACTCCCCCTCAAAAAGAGTATGTTGAAGCAACAAGCAAGAGTACTGAATTAAGCAAAGGAGTAAATAAACATGAAAAGCAATGTAAAACCAGAAGCAATCATGCCAGTCTGCTAGGAACTGAACCACTGCCAGTTAGTGGGCCTCAGGGCTCCATAGTATTTCTCAGCATAGTGCCAAACTACAGCAATATTGTTATGGTTAGAGAGGAATTTCTCACAAGAGCTAACAGAGGCAGAAGGTCATAAACAAACACAGCAGGATTGCCTTGTCAGTTCTCATTATTAGCGCTGCAGGCACATGTTTTTCTATGGGCTGCTCGCAGGTTCATTTAAGTGTAAGTGCTCCTCCTCAGAATTTCACATGCTCATAAATAAAGAAAGCATTTCTTTGCCAGGGAAATGAAAGAGCACGCATGTGTGAATGGGTGGGCGGATGTACTTTTGCACACATTCACAAATATGCATATTGTAGATGAAGCTGAATTGTAGGCAATGCTGAATCCATTCTTTTTACCATGGCCTTCATTATAACTCACAGGCTTCTGACAGACCTCAGCCATAATGAACAAGAAGCTGTACTTTCTTGCTACAATAATGGTCATCAGAATTACATCAGAGCAGAAAATGAAGCTGAGCTCCTAAACTGATCCTGACATCCATTATAATACCAGGAAGCACAGCTGTGTGATCATTATTGCAATTATAAAATGACATTTAGCGTTAACTTACTTAAAAAAAGGGAGAAAAATAATAGTATTTGGAAGGAGTGGGTGTAAGAATAAAGGCCTGTAGTATTAGAAACCAGATACCTACATAGTGATGGTGAAGACAAAATACTTAAGGATTTCCATGGGCAATGGTTTTGTATCACTGCTTCAGTATCACCACAATTACTGAGAATGTTAAAATCTACATGTCAAAGCACTACAGCCGACAGGAGTTGTGGTAACTCTTGCTGGGATGCATTATAGAGTCTTTCAATGATCAATGGCTTACAGTTTATGAGGAAGCACATAACTAATGCTTTCAATTTTACTGTCCTATGATTTCCTATGATGGTAATTCAAATTCATTAGACAAAAGAATTTAGGGTGCAATCCCAAGTGCCCGTTCGGCCGACACACGTCAGTTGCGCTAGCCAAAGAGTGTCACAAACATGCTGTACGGCACACCTGCGCTACTCTGGGAGACCTCCACACTACCCATGTAAGCCAGGGCTGCACTGGTGCAGGGCTGCACCAGAGTTCAGCTGGTGAGGGGCCCCGGGGAGGGCGAGGGAAGGCAGAACAGGGTGGGTGGAGAGAGGGCAGGTTGGCCTGGGGAAGGGGTGGAGAGAGGCTCCTGCACTCAGGCCCGGTCCTAATCCCGTCCCTGGGCTGGTCAGCCTTGCACAAGTCTCTTGGATTTGCGACAGCGATTTTGCTAGTGCAGATCTGAGAAGCCCCATTGGAGCTGCTGGGGCTTACCCTGAGGTGAACTTCAGTTGCCTCCAATACTGCACTGGATACAGCAAAGTATAGGATTGGGCTGTTAATTACAGTGCAATCCAAGCACGCCCATCGCGCCAATGCTATGTCATATGCCACCCCCGCGTCGGAGCTACAGCAAAGGGACCAGCGCTGCAGGCAGCACCGGTCTCATTGTGTGCTGGGTGCGCTGCCTTGTGTTGGCCGAAGCCAGCTGGTGCAAGGGAGGTGCCATGTTGGGACAGGGGATGGAGTGGGCGGTGGGAGGGTGGTTCTGGGCGGGCGGTGGGTGGGCAGGCCCAGCTCGGGAGGGAGTTTCAGGATTCGGCCATAAGGCCGAATCCTAAGCCCATCCAGGAGGCCGTGCAGCCCCGATTCGGGCCGCGCGGTCTCCTTGGATCTGCACCTGCTGTTCAGGGAGGCTGTTCAGCAGGCGCAGATCCAAGTAGTGCATAGGGGAGGCTGGAGCCTCACCTACAAATGTGCCCTTGCCACGAGAAGGCTCCGGCCTCCGGCCTTGGATATGGTGCAGGCCCGTCGGCCTCACCATTCCAGCGCAGTATAGGATTGCACTCTGAATCTATAACAAAGAAAAAAGATATAGACAGTGCAATACCAGGATTGCATGCACTGTATGTATTTGTGGTGTAGCCAAGCAAGTTAAGAATCTGTTACATAATCTGGTGTCCTGAGAATCTGATCATTTCATATTTTTAAAGGAAGTGTTTACTGCTGTGGAAAAGCTTGAAAATAAATAGGCAGGGTCTGGTGCACACTCATCAACCACAAGTTGTCTAAAGTGGATTCAGAGGTCAATTGCTGGGTCAATAACATATTCTTCCTTGTTTGAGATGCAACAGACATCTCATTCTCTATACCTTTTACTTCATTCAGCTGGTCAGGTATAGAGGGCTTCAACACAAATTTAAAAAGTCCCATAAATAAATGCACTGTGCTCCATTCCCATTTGTTGGGAAACATCTAAATTTTGTAAACCCCTGCAACATGGAAGTAAACTAGACAAAATGGGAAAATATATTTGGAACAATTAATTTTGGTTAAAAAAACTTGCAGATTTAAATGAATAACAATTTAATACAGAACAATGGTGATTTAATTTAGGGCGCAATCCTACGCAGCACCAGAACAGCGAGGCCAAGTTGGCAGCGCCATATCCAACGCTGCAAAGGAGAGGCTGGAGCCCTTCCCACAGCAAGGGAGCGTTCGCTTCCTTACCGTAGGGGAGGCTCCAGCCTCCCCTATGTGCTTCTCGGATCTGTGCCCGCTAAAGAGCGGGCGCAGATCCAAGGAGACCGCGCAGGCCGAATCGGGGCCTCGTGGACAGGCTTAAGATGTGGCCAGCACCATATCCAACACTGGGTGGGGGGAGGCTGCAGCCTCCCGCGGCAAGGGAACCTCCCCTATGCATTCCTCGGATTTGCGCCCGCTAAAGAGCAGGTGCAGATCCGAGGAGACCGTGCGGCCCAATCCCACCCACCACCTCCCTCCCTCCCACTCCTGGCTTCAATCAGCACAAGGGAGGCTCTCCATCAGTGCTCTGAAACCAACACTACCCGTAGTGGCTTGGTGCCACCACATCAGTGCTAATGCCGTAGCGCTGACGCAAAAACATTGCATCAGCGCTATGGGCGAAATAGGATGGCGCTGCCCGTTATCAAATTTGATAAGGAATGGAGAGACCCAGGTTCAAACTCAGGCATGATTCTCACAAGACCTTTGGCCAATCACTATCTCCCAGTCTAAGCTATCCCATAGGACTGTTAGAATAAAAGAGGAAAGGAACCATATACCATATCCTGATTTATATTTGGAATCCCGTTTTTATTTTCTTCAAAATCATATATTTGAAAGTCAAACTTTTAGCTACCACCACTGTTGGGAGTGATAAGAACGACAAAGCCTCCTGCAATTGCCTACTCACTGTCTGTTCTAATCCATAGCATTTTTTCATGACAGGGGCAATTGCTTTTAATCAACTATTACCTAAGAATAATGCTGTGTCCCAGAGTATGGTGACCAATAAGGGACCAAGATGGTGACCAACAAGAGTTGGATGTGAACTAGAGCACTTGCCACCTTCAACACAGGCAGTGGTGTGCAAATAAGTCACTTTATACACAAATTTTAAAAATCTAAACATACAGGAGAAATGAATGGAGTTCAAAAAATGAACCCCTGTTGATTTTTTTTATCCCATTTATGGGCTATTGGTTTTAGAGCAAATGAATTTCTAACCAAATCGATACTATTCCATACAAGTTCTATTCATTCTGAAATCAAATGACACACACACACACACACACACACACACACACACACACACACACACA
>JAJKFI010000018.1:2062519-2088382 GCA_029204185.1 Lerista edwardsae | reverse complement strand
CACACACACACACACACACACACACACACACACACACACACACACACTCTTATTATTATTATTATTATTATTATTAATTATTATTATTATTATTATTGGTAGTAGTAGCAGAAGAAGAAGAAGACACAGTCCAGCTCAAAATTAGGTCCTATTAATTAGGACAGGGGCTGGGACACAAGAGTTTTGGACTGTGGTCATGCAAATTCCAACACAGAAGATACCACTGAACACACTTTTCCTATGTTGTGCTCTGTAAATGTAGTAGGAAGGAAAGATGAAGCTTGAGAGACTCATAGTGGAAGTGTGGCACACTATTTGGCCTCCCCTTGCCCTATACGACCAGTAGAGTTGATGACTGATGAACAGAACTCTATGGGCCATTCACAGTTTGGTTGATCTTTTATTGAACAGAAAGGCTCCCCCCCCCAAAAAAAATAAAAATCATAGGTAATACTGGCACATAGGGCTCAATCCTATCCAACTTTCCAGCACTGGTACAACCATGACAAAGGGGCATTTGCTGCATCCTGCGGCAGCGGGACGGGACCTCATGGGGGCAATTTCAGGGTAAGGGAATTTTTGTTCTCTTACAATCAGGGCTGCATTGTGGCTGCATCAGTGCTGGAAAGTTGGTTTGGATTGGACTCTTAGTAATTTTAATTTTTTTTCTAGCTCAATTCATTAGAACAGATGGTATACTCCCAAGAGTTATTAAGGAACTAAAGAATGAAGTTGCTGACTTCTTAACTAGAGTATGCGACTTGTCCCTTCAAACAGCCACGGTGCCAGAGCATTGGAGGATAGCCAATGTCACGCCAATCTTTAAAAAAGAGAGAAGGGGGGACCCTGGAAACTACAGGCCGGTCAGCCTAACGTCTGTTCTGGGTAAGATGGTGGAAAGACTCATCAAAGATAAAATCCTAAAACACGTAGAGGAACAAGTACTGCTGAAGGAAAGTCAGCATGGCTTCTGTAAGGGTAAGTCTTGCCTCACAAACCTTTTGGAATTCTTTGAAAAGGTTAACAGGCACGTAGATGTGGGTGAACCTGTGGCTATCATATACCTGGATTTTCAGAAGGCGTTTGACACGGTCCCCCACCAAAGGCTGCTGAAGAAACTTCACAGTCAGGGAATAAGAGGGCAGGTCCTCTTATGGATTCAGAATTGGTTGAGGGCCAGGAAACAGAGAGTGGGGATTAATGGGCGATTTTCACAGTGGAGAGAGGTGAAAAGCAGAGTGCCCCAGGGATCTGTCTTGGGGCCGGCGCTTTTCAACTTGTTCATAAATGACCTGGAACTCTGGAACGCCTGGAGGGTTTAACACCAAACTTAGTACACATGTGCCTTGCGATCTGGCAAAAAATACTGCGGGGGTAAGACACCCCTCAGATGAGATTAAGAAGAGGTGGCAAGAATACACAGAGGAACTCTATAAGGCCGATCTAAATGTTCCTGATAACCACAATGGTGCAGTCACTGAGCTCGAACCTGACATCCTGGAGGGTGAAGTCAAGTGGGCTTTAGAAAGCCTCACTAACAACAAAGCTAGTGGAGGTGACAGCATTCCAGCGGAATTACTCAAAATCTTAAAAGATGATGCTGTCAAAGTGCTGCTCTCCATATGCCAGCAAATTTGGAAAACCCAACAGTGGCCACAAGACTGGAAAAGATCCGTTTACATTCCAATCCCAAAGAAGGGCAATGCCAAAGATTGCTCGAACTACCGCACCATTGCACTCATTTCACATGCTAGCAAGGTCATGCTCAAAATCCTACAAGCTAGGCTTCAGCAGTATGTGAATCGAGAACTACCAGATGTACAAGCTGGTTTCCAAAGAGGCAGAGGAACTAGAGATCAAATTGCCAACATTCGCTGGATCATGGAGAAAGCAAGAGAGTTCCAGAAAAACATCTACCTCTGCTTCATTGACTATGCTAAAGCCTTTGATTGTGTGGATCACAACAAACTGTGGCAAGTTCTTGAAGAGATGGGAGTACCAGACCACCTTATCTGCCTTCTGAGAAACCTGTATGCGGGTCAGGAAGCAACAGTTAGAACTGGACATGGAACAACCGACTGGTTTCAAATTGGGAAAGGAGTACGACAAGGCTGTATACTGTCACCCTGCTTATTTAACTTATATGCAGAGTACATCATGAGGAAGGCAGGGCTGGATGATTCACAAGCTGGAATCAAGATTGCTGGGAGAAATATCCACAACCTCAGATATGCCGACGATACCACTCTAATGGCAGAAAGTGAGGAAGACCTAAAGAACCTTCTGATGAGGGTGAAAGAGGAAAGTGCCAAAATTGGCTTGAAGCTCAACATTAAAAAAAACTAAGATCATGGCAACCACTCCCATCACTTCCTGGCAAATAGAAGGGGAAGAAATGGAAGCAGTGACAAACTTTATTTTCCTGGGCTCTAAGATCACCGCAGATGGTGACTGCAGCCATGAAATTAAAAGACATTTACTTCTTGGGAGAAAAGCTATGGCAAACCTAGACAACTTAATCAAAAGCCAAGACATCACCCTGCCAACAAAGGTTTGCATAGTCAAAGCGATGGTTTTCCCAGTAGCAATGTATGGCTGTGAGAGCTGAACCATAAGAAAGGCAGAGTGCCGAAGAATAGATGCTTTCGAATTATGGTGTTGGAGAAGACTCCTGTGAGTCCCCTGGACTACAAGGAGATCCAATCGGTCAATCCTCCAGGAAGTCAAACCTGATTGCTCCCTGGAAGGACAAATTCTGAAGCTGAAGCTCAAGTACTTTGGTCACCTCATGAGAAGAGAGGACTCTTTAGAAAAGACCCTCATGCTGGGAAAGATTGAAGGCAAAAGGAGAAGGGGGCGACAGAGGATGAGATGGTTAGATAGTGTCACTGAAGCAATGAACATGAAATTGGGTGAACTCAGGAAGCTAGTGGAGGACAGGGAGGCCTGGCGTGCTGTGGTCCATGGGGTCGTGAAGAGTCGGACATGACTTAGCGACTGAACAATAACAAGACACCCCTAGCACCCCTAGGGGCGGGGGTGCAAAGGGGGTGCAATGTAAAAATGATCGAAAACGGCTGACGTTAGTGTCAAATCCATAGTTTTCAGGGTTGCCGAGATGAACGGTGATGCTCCCAAAGCCGTTTAATTCCACGTTCAGCCCCCATCTGCATGGGGGGTGAGAAGGGGTAAAAAGTAAAATGTCTAAAATGACCAACATTAGTGTCAAGCCCATAGTTTTCGGGGTCGCTAAGCTGATTGGTCACAGTCCCGATAACATTTAAGCCCAAGTGTAGTTGAATAGAACAAATAGAACTCTGTAGAATCTTCTAGAAATTTTTAGAGATCATTAGGCCCCGGTCTTGGACTCCAATCAAATACTTGCCATGTTACCAGGTGTAGTCACTGAATACAAGTCTATCGATACCGTAGTAGGTGCCTATGAGGTCGTAAGTTTCCCATCAGACTTCCTAAACTCACTTGATCCGGTTGGATTGCCACCACATCGTCTTTTACTTACAGTGGGATCTCCAATTATTTTACTACGGAACCTCAATCCGCCAAAACTTTGCAACGGCACAAGGCTGTGTGTCAAGAAGATGCTGGGTACTGTAATTGAAGCGACTATCTTAACAAGAAAGGGAAAGGGTGAACAGTTTTTATCCCACAGATAACACTCATTCCGACAGATCGCCCTTTTAACTTTAAGAGATTGCAATTCCCAGTGAGACTTGCATTCTCGATCACAATCAACAAGTCACAGGGGCAGTCTATTAAGTACTGCGGAGTGGATTTGAGATCGCCATGTTTCTCCCATGGACAACTTTATGCTGCTTGCTCAAGGGTGGGTTCACCCAAGAATTTATGTATTCTTGCTCCTGGAGGAGAAACTAAAAATGCTGTTTATACTCAAGTTTTGCGTTAAATTAATATTATAGGGAATTTGTAAAATATTTTACTTTATAATTTTTATACTGTACTTATACTTTTAATTACCTGTACATACAATTACTTCGATTTTACACTATAGATAGAATTCATTCCTTTTCCTGTCTAATGGAAGCTTGGGATACATAAATACCCAGGCAATGCTGGGTAAGGACAAGCCAGTATAGCTATATTTTTGCGAAAAAGTCAGATAGAATCCCCCACCCTGCAGTCTTATCTTGACTATCTTCCAGTCGAGGAAGTTATGCTGCTAGTACTGATGTGTAACAATGGGAGTAGCGTTCAAATAATTGCTTCTCCAGGCTCTGCAGCCTTTCATTACGCACCACTCATCATTTGCAGTGTCAGTAGATGGAGCAGCATCTTCCAAGTGAAGATTCTCTGTATTTATTTTAAAGAGTGCCAAATTGGGTTACACAGTCTCCAAATTCAGAACAAGATTGTCCATTAGAAACACCACTTCCAGAGGCAGAGAAAATGGGTTCTGAGACGGAGACATCTTGAAACAAACTGCAAATGTTGGACATAGGTTACTGTCAAGACAAACAATACTTTCTATTCCATAGTCCTTTGATGCACAAGCAGATTGAGGTTTTACAAAAACTGATTTCTTTATGTAGTAGCAGTGGGAATAGCATACTTCTCAACTTCTGATTACCGTTTTGAGAGAATAGCTGGAAACACAATCAAAACAACAAATAAAAATAACTGCCTTCTTTACTATCCATGTCCAAACTGTGTACACAATAAAAGTAGCACACATTACAAAAACAGTGGGCAACTCACTATCACACTGGAAAAGTAGAGAGAGCAGGGAGGCTGCAAATAAGACCTATATTTCAGCTTTATATGTTTGAATACTATTTGTATTAAAAACATCAAGCCACTGGTTGCAGATATGTCCTGCTTGATGTCACAGTGTGCATTTTCTGACATAAAACATAAGCAGTAGCAGCCTGTGCTCCGTTCTATGTGAATCTTCTCAATTTTGTTGCCTCTGCACCCATTTCTCCCAGTTGAGGAGGGAGGAGGACACAAGTGGGTCTCACTGATGAGGGAGGAGGGCCTTCCTGTATCTACTGGGCACGACCAAGAGTCTTTGCACAGCCGCATCCAAGCTTCTGTCCCCAGGCCTCAGAGCCCCAATTCAGGCCGCGCGGTGTCCTTGACTCTGCGTCTGCTATACAGTAGGCAGAGATATAAGGGGCCTCCCCTAGAGCAAGGGTGCAAATGTGCTCATGCCCCAAGGAAAGCTCCCCAGCGCTCCAGATCTGCACTGGATACAGTGCAGGCCCACCAGCCTCGCTGTTCCTGCACTGCTTAGGATTTCGCTCTCAGTCAATGCTGTTTTTGGAGGAGAAAACAGCAATGCGTTGTCTCTCAGTGTGGCCCGGCAACCCAGTTGTTCGCCCATCCTTTGTTTTTGTACTGCAGTGTACATTGTTATGTCCAGAAGGATACTGCAAGTCCTCCTACGTGTCTCAGAGAAAATGGCATTTTTTACTTACTATAATTTCCTATTCTTGAGCAACGCAAGACGGCATTCTCCCATCCAATTTTGTTGGGGGCTCATCTTAACCCATTGCATAAGACTTGATCCTGACACCACACAATACACATGGGGAAACTTAGCCAAAAGAATGTTTTTAGAGCACAAGGTACTCTACATCTGTCTCTGTATTGCTGAATTTTCTCCCTTCCCTGTCACTACTATAATTATACTTTTAAAACATTTTAAGACCAGAAAATGGATTTGTAAGCTACAAAATAAGGAAAATAAGGAATTTTTTGTAATTAAAAAATTCTTAGGGAGCAAAGTCCTTATCTTTCACACTTTGTTGCTTATCCACAGGATTCCCAAGAGCAAAATACTGTATAGGAGAACCAAATTGTGAAAGCAGCCCATTTTGTGAAATCATATACCATGAAGTAGACCATCTGTGATCTAGCACAGTTCTCATCAAATTATGGGTCCCCATGTAGTTGAATACGATAAATAGTTTCTCGTACTATTCTGAGCTCATGATGGTGCTTTTGATTTGTCAGTTCCTAGCAAACATATAATAAGCATTTCTGAAAGTGAAATATCACAAGCTCAAAAGAACAAAGAAGTTTCCCCCTTTATGTTGCTCTTTTACATTTATAATGCTTTCTGATATATCAACCTGTCACTTTGCCACAGAACAGATGTACTACTCCATATGATTAAAACATGCACGTTCATTAGAATTATTGCCTTTGCCTCTTGATTCTTAGTTTCATATAACTTTTGTCAACATGTTTGCTTAAAGCTGATCTGTCCAATCTGGTGCAAACATGAATAATTTTCAATATTTGTAGACAAGAGGTCTATAGTTGTGTGAGTGTAACCAAATAAATAAAGTAACTGATGCAAACAATGGTAAAGTGATATTCACATCTTTGCTACAGTCTGCAACTTTTTCATATATCTATTCTTCAATATGCTATCTCATTTATCTGAGTATTCATAAAACCTCACTGAAGTAAGCTTGACGACTGCTATCTTGCAGTGCACTCATATATTTATCTACTAAGAAGCCTCACTGAGTTGAATGGGACACACTCACAGGTAGCCTTGTGCAGAATTGCAACCTAAGTGAATTAAGAAGTTAGCCCTTGTCAAATTATTCAAGAAGAGCTGAAATGTATACACAACATTTTCTGGTGCTTTAAATTACGAATTGGCCAATTTCAGTATTTCCAAGAGCTACTCCAGATTCCAGTGACCTGATGGATAATATGTATTTTTGTATTTTACATATAGGAGCGTAATAAGAAGAAGAAAAGGATAGGGTATTGGCAACAAGAGCCTCATACCTAGCTCCCCACCCCCAAATGGTCCATGGAATTGGGCCATATAGGATGCCTGGGGTGTCCAGGGCATCTTGATAGTGTTACCTCCCATGCTGCCAAGACCCAAGTAATTTTAGATGAACCATGGAAAATGGTTAGCCATGACAAATAAAAGTTACTGATGGCTGCCCAAAATGAACACACTGCTTGAAGACCTATAGCTACAGTGTCTATTCTAAGTTCTAGAATGACAACGTGGTGACCCAGGTTGCCACCAAGTTTATTTATCTTATTTCTATCATGTTTTCTTTTATTTGAACGGTTTCAAGGTGGCATATGTGGGGTTTCCCTCGCGGTTACCCATTCAGGTAGTGAGAGATACAACCTGCAAGGTGGTATTATCTTGTGCCTTCAACCATACCCAGTGAGTTGTTAGATCCTGCCAGATATTATGCTCTGAAGAAGGTGAGTTTCCCAATGTCCCAATGGAACAATATGGAACATGTAACCCCCCCCCCCCGCCTTTTCAGAAATATTGTCTATCCTGAGAAGCAAAAGGTTGTTTGATTTGATGGTATGGGTCAGTTCATGCTCTTTTGAAATTGTGAGGATCTATTCCTACAATGACTGCGTTTGTGCATCTTTTTGCCTTTATGAGGTTTTCTGCATGGAAAAATGGGATAGAAGTCCTGCTCTTGGTTCCAAACCATATAGAAAAGCCTCCCACACCTCCTTTGTCACCAGAGCCTTCAAAAGCTGGAGACAGGCTCAACTCCCACTGAGGGCTGGGAATGGAAGGTGCAGAAGGGATTATGTGAGTCACACTTCATTGTCTTGCTCAGGGACCAGGTATATGTCTTGAGGGGTCAAGTCAGGTCATCCAAGTCACTGCCCCCTCCCAATGCTGCTAATCAAAGAAACAACACATTGGATGAACTGTTGTGAGACACTGGCTCTGCTTCCCGATCCAAGAAGAGGAACTAATCCAAAGATCTGTAAGAATCCAGGAACCTTAAGAGAAAAAATAGCATAATCCAGTGGTTCCCAAACATTTTTGACTGGCAGCTCCCTTGACCTACAAGGCCAAAGGCCACGGCTCCCCATTAGGGCTACAATCCTATACTTGTATAAGGTGGCGGGTTCTTTGCAAGAATTCTGCAGCTCCCTTGGCGGGTTTCCATGGCACCCTGGGGAGCCACAGCTCATAGTTTGGGAACCACTGGCATATCTGAAAGGACTTTACAGCTATGGAACGCATTTCTCAGGCATAGCCTTACATATAAATATAAATGCATACACACTACAAACAAAATCAACAGCAAGTTTGGAAACTTGAAGGGGTTTTTTACGACTGGAAAATCTTTTACTTTTCACTGAAACTTTATTTGGCCAGATAAAAATGCCCAAGGAAGGGGAAAATTGATGGCCCACTGATTTAGATACTATATTGAAAGCTGCTTTGGGCATCTACCCTGACAGAGGAAAGGTGGGGCAGGTAAACAAACAAACAAACAAACAAACAAACAAACTCTTCAATCTCCCCAAAAGTGAAATTCTGGTAGAGTGTTTTGAAGATCTGGATCAGTGATTTTCAACCTTTTCTATCTCATGGCACACTGATAAGGCACTAAAATTGTCAAGGCACACCATCAATTTTTTTGATAGTTGACAAGACACACCACGCTGCTGGTAGAGGCTCACATTCCCCAATGGCCCTACGAATAAATGACCCTCACTGAACCCCCTATGGCACACCTGTGGATCATTCAAGGCACACCAATGTGCCACAGTACACTGGTTGAAAATAGCTGATCTAGATCATCAGCTTTTTCCTTCGTGTTTTCCAACGATGATAAGGAAAGGTAATAGTTTTGCAAAAATAAAGATGAACAGGCAACAATTTAAAAGACAGATCTTGATGTGTCAGCCTACAACCTCTAAATAGAATGTCTACCCAATAGAACTGGAAATTATTTCCATAAAAGTGTGCTCAGCATTAAAACCTCGATGTCAGAAGGATTTGTGTTTGCAGGATTTAAATTAATTTTATTTATCTCAGCAAAACTCAACTGGCTTTGAATAATTATAGTCATAAATTAATGTGGTGCATTGGACTGGTGACCTACACAGGCTTCTACCTGTCTACATCAACTCTTCCTGACACCTGACCTACTTTTAAGGAGCAGTAAGCTCATTTTTTTAAAAAAAGAAGTCCCATGGGGAAGTAGGAGTTTGACCCTTCATTCTGCCACCACAACTGTTTCAATTCTTTAATGATTTACCTTCAGGGTTCATTTACTAGTTATGGATCAAAGACCAAGAAGACAGGGGGAAAAGTAGACAGTGTACAATGAATCAGAAAAAAATAAAAGTATGCACTGTTTCCACAGCACAAGTCTTAACTGTGAATCTCTTGATACCAAGTTTAAGATTCTAAAGCCCAGAGAAGCCGCAATTTGGAAGCAGGGATCCACCACCCTTCTTGAAAGCACAACTTGAAAAGCATGAAAATCTCATTAACAGAAGAAAAAGAAACTGGGCTGACAATTTGATCAAAACCACTTTCCATTCCATGCTCTTCTCCTTCATCTATGTCAAGAGAAATGGATCCAACTCTCCTTTGTCTTACTAACCCTTGATGCACACAGTCTAATCTAACCCTATCAGTTTTGTGACTCACCAAAAATTGGGTAATGACCCAGTGATGGGCCACGGACCAACAGTTTGGGAACTGCTCTGTACCTACCATTCTTCTGTGGATTCATTGGTTTTTCATTGTTCTTCCTATTAATTTCCACAACAGCACTTACATCCCTGGAACACAGCACTTACATCCTCTCCACACAGGGAAATTGTGACCCTGTTTTAAGCCACACTTACCATGAAACTCACAATAATTGAGATCAATCCAATCAAAGTTGTACCCTCCAACCTTAAATAGATCCCTTTTGGATCCTCTGAAAACCACCACTTACAGAATCTCCCTCAGGGCTACCACCTACATTTCTTCTTCTTGTCTGAGACAAAGAAGACAGTACCAGACAAAACTACCCAAGCCAAGGGCATGTGTGGGATTGGTCCCTGAGGCCAAGTGGGACAGTAGCAGTGGTGGGATTCAAATAAATTAACAACCGGTTCTATGACGTCATAGCTGGAGCCAAGAAACCCCCCGAAGCCAGCCGACGTAAGCGAGTGGGCGGGGCCCGGCCATTTAACAACCGGTTCTATAGAACCTGGGCGAACCCCCTGAATCCCACCACTGGACAGTTGCCTTAGGAACCAGATTGGTGGGGGAGGTGCTACTACTCTCCTGCTTCTTCTCTCCCTTCACTGGACCTTTTCTAATCAAAGGAATGGGAGGAGCAGAGTCTGGCACAGGTAAGAGAGAAGCATGCTGCCTCAAACGTCCGGAGATCTTGGCCATGTGCCATTTAGGGTACAATCCTAACCAACTTCCCAGCATTGGGGTAAGGGCAATGGAGCCCCAAAGCAAGTGAACAAACATTCCCTTACCTTGAGGAGGGCTCCATGATTATTACTCCACTGCAGAATGCAGCACATGCCCCATTGGCACAGCTATGCCAGTGTGGGAAAATTGGTTATGTCCCGCACTATGTCAGTGCGGGAAAATTGCACCCTTAGTCCCCTAGGACTTTTATGAAATGTTGCTAATGTGCAGGAAATAAATTAACCTCTTCTTTTTTCTTCCCCCCTTTAGTTTTTATATAGTTGCTTTGCACATATAACATTGTGATCTATGATTTCATTATTATATTTTTCATTATTATATTATTCAGGAATAAGACGGCATTCATCAATAAAAATCAAATTGTTATTCATAAATAAGAAAGGGAAAAAACCTACAGTTTTCATCAAAATTAAATACACAGCAAAAACATACAGTAATGCAAAATACAAAATTACAGTCCTAATCCCTACTGCAATTTTTGATGAACAAGCCATTTTCTTGAGCTGTTTTACAGATATCCCAGGATAAATATCTTGTTTGAACTATACTACAATTCTCCGCCCTATTTTCCTTTCAGTTCCTCCCTAAGGCCCTTGCTACACCATGTTTTGCTGATGCATCCATTTGTTAGTGGTGGATGGTCAAGCTACTGCCAAAGTACTCAGGATGGTGCTTTGCTTCCGTCAAAGGCCAAAGGTTGTCAAAAGCTATAATGCAGGCTCTTTTTAGTCCAAAAGGTGGAGGATGAACATCTTATATTCTCTCCTCTGGTCCTATCTCTGCTCAGATACTTCTGGAGCTGGCAGTTCCTGCTCTCCTGGGTGCCAGAAATGGGACTGACATCAGCACTGGAACAAAATAATGTGCCTGTTGCACTATGTTAAAGTCCTCTGGCGGCTCATGTATTCTTCTACTAACAGTGCTAACTGAAGCTACTGGGCTGCCTGAGTCAGCTCACAGATCTGCTGACACCCAGGGCTCTTTCTTCTGCATAGATTCTTGAATCAAAGCAGAAAGTGTGGGGCACACCAGGATCATTCTACAATTCCTCCTGTGTTTAAAGAGCCCATGCAGATGAAAGAGACTCTTGCTCCTTCCCCCCACCAGGCTCTTCTAAAGCACCCAATGGAGCAAGGTATAAGATCTTTATATTTGGGGTGCAGTAATTTCAGTCTTTTCCCTTTACACAAAACTGGCAAAGGCGGCCATCCTAGGACCACACCTTGAACAGCCTGCTTTGATTAGAGAGCTGCATGGAGGAAGGAGCTGGTAAGTAGTTCAATTGTCTGCAGTGGCAGAGAGAAGAGTGGAATCTGTCAAAAAAAAAAAAAACCCCCCAAATAAACTCAACTGCATCATGGATGGGCTGGCCCTGGCTACTGTACAAGCAAATTCATTTTTCTGGCAAAACAGCAAGAAGAAAGGAAAATAACCATAGAAACACTGGAATATTCAGGCATAGGGCAGTGAGTGCATTTTAACAAACATCAAGCATTTGGAAGTCCACAAAAATATCTATCTGATGATGTATGGCAGCATTTTTCAAGCTGTGGGTCAGGATTCACTTGGTAGGTCACAACCTGAATGTTGCTGGGTCAGGAAGCTGAAACTGACAAGCTGATCGCTGAGAGGGAAAATGTATGGAGAAAATGCAAAGTGAAACTTAGCCATAGTGCACATTTACTTATGAGTAGGCAAGCATGCCCTAGTCCATTGCAAAGGGCAGGCTGAGAGGAACAACTTGAAAAGAGGGTGATGTACTTAAGAAATTAATATTTGTATGAGCAGGTGTATGCTCACACAGTGAGGTAAAAATGGGATACCATAGGACTGATTTTGTGTTCAGTGTTGCTCGTGGAACACTGAACACAAAATCAGTCCTATAGGTCAATATTGGACCATTCCGGGTTCCATTTCAGAAGTATGGAAGTACTTTAGTTAGAACATCTTTTTTATTGTGATGAGGAAGGTTTTATGACTAAAAGAAAAATGAATACATTAGTGAATGCTGTGGAAACCAGCATAAGTGAATTCAAAAAACAGGAGACTTTTATCTGTAGCTGCATTTTGCTACATCAGCTTTGCTTTCCAATTCTTCCACCCTTCATTGTTTACAAGCAGTGGGAACAATTTATTACTACGTCCTTCACATCACAACACTTCCATTTTGCCATTACGTGTGCTTGGGGAGCCTATCACTCGGGCACTTTGTTTGAAGTGCTCTTAACTGGATTTTCTAAAGAACAAAGCAGTTTTATACATTTGTCTATAAAACAGAAAGCACTTTTATCTGATAGCTTTTCTTATTTTCAGCCCATCAATAAGAGACACAAAATTCTGCAGTTCACTGTCACCAAGGAAAGAAAAGGAGCAATCCACCAAGCATCACCGCTATGCATTAATGTTAACAGGAGCCCTACACGATCTCCAACTAAAGGAAAAGTTGTGCAGCATCAGCATTTGGAGGGTTGACTAGCTATTCAACATCTCGAGTCGACCACTGTTCCTTATTTCTTTTGGGACAAAGAATTTGTTCTTCTGTCCATAAAAAAGAATAACTACTAATATCAAATGCTTCTTTTCAGATTAAAAATAATAGCGTTAAGAACAAAAAATAGTCACACAAAAAATCTGTATTAAATACGCATTTTGGTGTTGTATATTTACTGAGAACCAGACTGAAATATTTTATTTTTCTAGACTAACATTGACAGTGCAACTAATTTCCCTTATGCTAGATATAAAAGTAGGCTATTTAGTCAAATGAGGCAGTCCTCCTACAGTAAAATGAAAGTAGAATAATAATCAGTTCACACATAACCCTGTATTTTGAAGTGCATAGTCCTTGCTTCTCATGATGAGACTTTCTATGAGTTTGGCATTATGTGTCAAATCAAAGAAAAATACAAGTGCCAATTGTTAAAAGGATCTGTTAAATATCCTTTCTTTGGAACTCCTATTAAGATGTTTTTCATTCTGGTTGTAAAGTGGTGCACTTTTTCCTCTTAGAAATGTGAGAAATTGCCGCCCCATTCAGGGATGCTGAAATAAACAACAGTGGAGTGGTGGCATTTGTTCATCAAAGGACTATGGAACTGGTATGCTCTAGAACAGTGGTTCCCAAACTCATGCAGGGCAATTGGGAACTAGGTAAGTGTTTGTGTGGGTGGTAAGGGAGGCGATGAGGGGGGGGGCAGCGACAGTGCTGCAGCAATCACGGCACCAAGGCAACCAAGGGGCTTGTTTCTTTTGGTTTTCCTGCGAAAACAGAAGTAGCTGCTGATCGGAGATAAGGGCTGTTTACAACAGGCACAGAGGACATCAGAGGGGGCTGCAAACCTCCAAGACCCTGCAGGAGGCTAGCACTGCCTCCCAGGTAGGAAACAAAGCTCTTGGTAACGGAGGTGCCACAAACACTGCTACGCCACTGCTGCCACCAGAGCAGGGCCACTCCACTTCGGGGGCAATGGCCTGTTTCTACTTCCCCTGGTGGGTTGCAACCCACCAGTTTGGGAACCACTGCTCAAGAACAATGCTTCTCAAACTACCCGGTATGACAAATGGGCAATTTTTTCCCCGGTGTACCAGGAACTGGTACCACCAGTAACGTATTATTAGTATCGTTTCTGTCCTGAAAATCTACTGTGGAGTGGCAGCCTAGAGCTGTGCCAGTGAAAGCAGTGTAGTGGTCAGCATGGGACAATCACATGCTCCCAGGAAAGGCTCTGGAGGTGGAGACAGGAGGCAAGGCAAGCTACCCGAAATATCTTCTTCAACAAGAGGCCTGTAGTTTCCAAGTACGAGTCAGAACCTAACTCAAACTCCTGGGAATAAACTCTTCCCCTTTTGCCATGTAGGAGGAGTAACAGTAATTACATAGCCAGCTCCAACCTAACATATGGGTATATACATATTTACGTTAGAATATGAAAACAGTGTTGCAATAACCTCCTATAGCGGCACTTCCCAAAGTCTGCAGGCTTTCCCTGCCATGCTGCAGCGTATGGCTCCCAAAAGTGACTGGCAATGATGTCATCAAAAGTTACTTTCTGGTTTGGAGATGCATGGGAGACCTACAAACGCAGGGAAAAGGGACAGGGTGCCCAGTTTGGGAACCCCTATCCTATAGTGTTGTTATAAGGGATATGTTTCTACTCCCTTAAAATGAGATCAAACAGTCCTGAGTGCAAATGAAACAGTGAAAGATCTTCCTTTACTTGTGCTTACGTAACAGCACACACAAACTTTTAGCATCTTTTGTATAGACTGACAGGCCATCTTTAGAGATGTGAACTTATCAGGGGTCTGCTTACTGTAAGTATCCAGACAAGCAGTTGGCAGCAACATTTCTTTTGCACTAATTACATTCTTTTTCAAAAGTTCACCCTGCCTGGGTGTCCAGGTAATTGCAATTAAGGCAGGAATCTGGTAATTAGAAATTCAAGTGCCCTGCCAAGAACAATACACTTCCTCTTGACATGCTGCCCAAAGAACTAATTTACTTGGAAAGGACAGAAGCTGATGTGAAGTGGCAGAGTAGATGTTTATTAGGCAACAGCCACAGAAAAAGATTTCCTCTGCCAGTCCCCAAACAACAATAAAAGCTTTTTGGTTTTTTTTATTTAAAGTAATTAATATTCCTCCTTTACTTTCCTTCCAAAATTCTAATGTTCATATCAATGATTCAGCATATGTTACCATGGACAGAATTAAGTAATACTTAATTCAGTGGACAGTATTAAGTAAATCCCAAATCCCTTTTATATATCCTTAATAAATCCAATTGCAGATATGAGAGAGTACAGCCAAGACCATAAATAACAAACAAAGGTTATCAAAGCATACAAACAAGATCTAACAGCATACAAACAAGACACTGCCAAACAGCCCTGGTAATGTTAGCTGCAATTTCAGATTCAAAACCCCTCCAGTGTTTCCCTCTAAATTGTTAATATATTCATCTTTAGGTTATTGTCTCTTAGTACTGAACTCAACACCCAAAATCAATAAGATGAAGATTTATACCAAAACACATCAACTCTGATCTAGAAATGGTTAGTCATGCTGAAATCCCACAGAAATAAATGAGAATTAAATTAACTGAAACTACCGGGCAGCCAAATCCTGAGCTGTCCTGCTCCTGTAGGAAGAGTAGTATCAAAATGGATATTGCTGCATCCTATAGGATCCGTGGCAGCTGCCAGGGTCTCCGTGGGTCTCCTCATCCCCTTCTCCCGAGTAAAGCTGCAAGCCCGACAATGGGACTCCTCAAATCTCTGCTGACTATTTTGCCGGCAGAGACTCAAGCAGCTCTGGGGCAGGCTGCCCAGTCAAACGTGGGGGGTTGAGGATTTGGTGGAGGGAGCCACTGCTGGCCCCACCCCCATGCCAGGCCCACTCCTCCCCTCCCCTGGCCCAGTTTCACCCCCTCTCTGCCTCCCCCATGCCAAATTAACAGGCCTGTTAGCTGATGCTGCTAGAGTGCCATCCATCCATACCATTCATGCTGGGGGCAATACCAACTGGCACGGCCCCAGCATACGCAGTACCTTCTCTCATTGTGCTGTGAACATTTACGACACCCAGAGCCAGTGGTACAAGTGTACCACTGGCAACGAGGGCCGTAGCATTGGGCCCCTAGTGATTATAATGTAACGCAAGTGCAACATTGTCTGGATTGGGAGGTTGGTGAACGTGTGTTCATCCACTCTACCCGAGCCTAAAGGCATAGCCTACATGCTGTTTTAATGTAGTTGGTTTACAGTAATTAATTAGCAATTGTCTCATTTCCTCTGTATTATTTTGAGTCCTTTAAAAAAAAAAAAGGTTCACCAACATCTGGTTTATTACAGGAACTGAGATGAGCACAAAATCTGAGATATCTGAAACTGAAAATTAACTAATGGAATACATTGCCACAAACTGTGATTATGGCTATTGGTTTGGATGGCTTTAAAAGAGGATTCAATAAATTAACAGATGGCTAGCAGGAACGAAATACAGAAATCAGAAAGTGATTTTTTTTTCTCTGCTCTCTGAAGGAGAGGTACACTTATTTGTAATGGATTTGTGAAAAGTTTACATAAATGAAGTAGTAAAGTGGAATTTACACATTTCTTTGTTAATGTTCAACATGTCTCCTGCTATACAAACACATTTCACAAGGCAGTCATACACTAACAGCACAACCCTATGCATGTCTACTCAGAAGTAAGTCCCATTAAGTTCAATGGAACTTACTCCCAGGTGCATGTTATAGAATTGCAGCCTGATACACGAGTAAATGCAAGTAGATAAATAGGGACCACTTTGGTGGGAAGGTAACGGCGTTCCGTGCGCTATGGCGTATAGTCATGCCGGCCACATGACCATGGAAACTTGTCCTCGGACAAAAACGCCGGCTTTACAGGCTTTGAAACAGAGATGAGCACCGCCCCCTACAGTCGGTCACGACTAGACCATTCGGTCGTGGGGAAACCTTTATCTTTACCTTTTACACGAGTCATATCACAAATCAAGGGGTGAGACAATCCAGCTATTCTCTCTGCCCTGTTCAGCAGTCAGTTGTTTTGACAACTAACAAGACAAAAGACTGTTAAGCACTTGTGTGTTAAAGCTGAACGGTTAGGGCTTGCATCATATGTTGTGACTTCAATGTTTATGCAGATGCATCTGGCTGTAGGTAGTCAGAAACTACGTTTTGCATCAGGTTCAAGTATCTTGGATATAAGGGGCTTGCACAAGAGTGTCTTATCCTTCCAGGAAACCTGAGACACTTATGATGAAAACGTAGCTCTCGCCATCATTCCCTACATCCTTCAGTATATCCCTGGAGTGTGGAACATGGAAATATATTGCATAACAGGTGTAATGCAGTATAGGTATAGTGTAACAGGTTCAGTGTCTCCAGTCTTAGGAGTGAAGTGGCTACTCAAGGTACACTACGGCCTAGGAGCTCTTGAGCTATGAGGACCCAACATAGTTAACTAATCTGATTTTCCCAGATTTATTTTGAATCAGAATAAGGGTTGTTTCCTTTGAACACTGATATGTGGATTTGTCTTTATGAACATTAAAAATGTCATTAAAAGAAGAGTGCTACTCAAACTTAAGCATATCCATAAAGATGTACTGTTTGAATGAACATTTTACCTGTAAGAAGATAAAAAATATGAACGCACATATTTTGAAAATAACTTGACACAATGAATCTCTCACCTTTTCCATAAAATGTGCATATATGCAACACAAGCATATAAATTTATTAAATATGTTTATACATAATGTGTCAGATGCTATTGCAAAGAAAGGATGTTGAAACTGTCACTTTTAATAGTTTTATGAAACAGTATAATATCTTAAGGGTTGATATATAGAGTGTGTGTGTGCTTTTCAAGCTTATAAAATTCACTCGATCTACCACAGAGTCTGTTTCTTATTACCCCAGCAGGCTACAAGGATTCCTCAGATCATAGCCAGATATGACTACTGAAAGAACAAGCTGAGATCATCAAAACCTTATGACTGAAACACTGAAAACAAAAATAAAATGTACCATTTTCACAGCCTACCCCAGAAGTACATCAAGAGCACAGTAAGAAAAGCCTACAGTACAAAATTACCTCTCACAAGCTCCAGAAATAAAGCCTCAGGAGCTAATAATACAAGAAATAAAACCACTGTTATGACTGATAGATCAGTTAACGATTCTTATCACTTATTTCCAACACTGTCAGTCAAATATGTTCCATTTATTCTAAGTGGGGAAAAAAGGGTGAATTTTCTTTTGGCTTCGACCTTTGAAGTCCCTTTCAGGTTCTTATTTTGAAATTTAAATTAAAATATGAATGTACTCCAAGTCAAAGAGCAATTGAGGATAAATGTTATTATTTTGCAACTGATTTCCAAATATATTAAGTATAAAAGCCAATGACTAATTGCTCTAAACCAGCATTGAGTTATTTTCTTTCTCAGCCTCCCACAGGCCACAGAAAGGAAGTTATAGCTTTCTTTTTCTTCAGTTTAAAACCAAACTGATAACTGCTTGAAGCATTTATACAAATGGAGCCAAGGGCGCCAACTGGGGATGGTGGTGCTGGGTTTTTGGGCATACACGGTTTTTTACAGTGGGAGCAGAGCACCCACATTCAGCCAGCACCCATAGATACCCAGCACCCCTGCCACTCAGTGGCCAGAGCACCCATGCCAATCAGTGAAGGAGGGGGGAGAAGGGAGCACGGAAAGCCCGCATGCGGCGCCTCTCAGCCGCACAGCCAATCGCAGCATAGCTTTGTGCTTCCGCCAGCCAATCTGGGTGCATGTTACGGGTGGGCAGGCGGGCAAAGGGGCTTGCTGTACACATTGAAAAGCCGTTGAGAGCTCAGCGTGCTAGGCAGGTGGTTCCCTCCTCCTTCTCCCCCCTTTTCCTGCCCCTCCTCTTCCTCTCCTCCTCTCCTTCCTCCTCTTTGTTGGCAGTTCTCTCTCACTCCCTCGCTGTGTCCTGGGAGGGCGGCAACAAGAGCCCGGGCCTGGCAATGCCCGAGTTCCTGGAGGACCCACCCTCACCTCCTGCATCACGCCCAGAGCCCCCGCGCAGCCGGACTTCTCCAGCGACAAGGAGTGGGAGCCCATCCTGCTCACTGCCCACAACAGAGACAGAGGCGGCGCTACCCCCGTGGGCCAGGTGAGTGTCGCCCTTTCCCTGCACCTCAGCATGGCAGAAGGAGGTCACGTGGAGGGAGGGTATGGATCCTGCAAGCACGGAGGGGGTGGTGGCGGATTTTTCCCGCTTTCTCTGTGACAGGGCGGAGCGACGTTGTGTCACCCACGGGTGGGGGGGAGGCCGCCTGTGTGTGGATAGCATTTACACGCAGGAAAGCTCCCGGCGTGGAGGCTGGACGGGTCTTGCCAACCTGAAAGCCTCAGGCTTCCTCTGGTGTCTGATGACAAAAGTTCACCCTGGCAGCCGAGGAAACCATCTTATGATATTTAAAACACAAACAAATTTATAGTAGGTTAATCAATCATGGACTACAGTCCACCTCAGAAGCATCAAGTGTTATCCTCACATTTGGCAGATGAGGCATACTCATAAGATGGGTATGGGGGGACAGAAACATTATATTTGAATGGCCATGAAAAGCTGAAGGTATGGTCTGTGAAACATAAATGTACAAGGATAATTATCGTTTATTTTTCCTCCCTCCGTACGTGCGTATGGGGAGAACTCACCTGCCAGCTCCTGCATCAGATGTAGTGGACTGTAGCCAATGAGAATTAATCTTTAAGGCATACCAAGACAATTTGTTGTTTTTCGAGAAGACTCTTGCGAGTCTCCTGGACTGCAAGGAGAGCCAATCGGTCGATCCTCCAGGAAGTCAAGCCTGATTGCTCCCTGGAAGGACAAATCCTGAAGCTGAAGCTCAAGTACTTTGGCCACCTCATGAGAAGAGAGGACTCTTTAGAAAAGACCCTCATGCTGGGAAAGATTGAAGGCAAAAGGAGAAGGGGGCGGCAGAGGATGAGATGGTTAGATAGTGTCACCAAAGCAATGAACATGAAATTGGGTGAACTCAGGAAGCTAGTGGAGGACAGGGAGGCCTGGCGTGCTGTGGTCCATGGGGTCACAAAGAGTCGGACACGACTTAGCGACTGAACAACAACAACTGGTTTTCTGCCATCTTAATGTCAACCGTTTTCAAGTATTTTTACATGGCACCCACTTCACACCCCCACCCCTAGGGGTGCTGCCTATGCCTTACGGTCTGGCGACAAATAGTGTGGGGGGTATGACACCCCTAGCACCCCTAGGGGTGGGGGTGTGAAGTGGGTGCCATGTAAAAATACTTGAAAACGGTTGACATTAAAAATACTTGAAAACCCCTGCTAACTGGGCAAGAGGTACTTTTTCAAGTGGTGTCCTCTTATATTTAGCAGGGGGAGAGCAATTGTCCCTCTTCACCCCAGCACAGTGTCTTTCTCGTGGCTGTTGCTGGTGGTGTTCTCCATTCTTTTAGATTGTGAGCCCTTTTGGGACAGGAAGCCATTTAACTTTAATGTTATTATTTGCCTCTAAACCGCTTTGTGAACTTTGTGTTGAAAAGCGGTATATAAATACTAGTGATTGATTGATTGATTGATTAGTGTCGAATCCATAGTTTCCGGGGTCGCCTAGAAGCTTGGGATAATTTGTTACCCGGGCAATGCCAGGTAACAAAAGGCTAGTAATTTTCATAAAATTCCCACAAAGTTGCCCATTTGCCAACGAAAGTGATTGAGTGAACAAGAAAAGGTACTGATTTCCCCTGTTCACCTGCCCCTGCTCTCTGGGAGCTCAGCAACAACTGGCCAACAGGGCTCTGAAGAGAAAAGACAATGTGCAGTATGGGCCTGTCCTCTGCCTCCGAAGGAGGGGATATACCTGTTTGCATGCCCCCTCTCTCCCCTATAGGTGGTAGAGTAAGGCAGATTGGACTCAACAGGATTGCCCAGAGTGAATGAGTCATCAACAGGAAGTGTAGGAGCAGTCACACCTCTGACTCTTGCTTTTGCTTTCTCTACTGGATGGCACTGGGCCCAATACCCACTGCTGTGCTGCCCAGAAGGCCTGGAGTTGGCTCCTTGAAGGATGCTTCTTGTCTGCACACTTGTGCATTCCCTCTGTTTGGGTCTCATGGGCCCAATTTTGTCTCTCTTCTCACTACATTGACCAGAGAGAGATGCCACCTCTGCTCACTTGCTTGCCTTTTCCCTCTTGGTTGCACAATAGATAGGGGCTGATTGGGAGATCAAGAAAAAGATAGAAGGGAATACCAAAGGTTCATTGTAAAGATTGCCATATCCTAAACCTGCCTGGGAGTAAGCTGACTGAACTCAGTGGGATGGTATACTAGTTCAGAAGTTGGACTTAAGACTTGCAAGATCCAGTTCCAAATCCCAGTTTACCCATCACCTGAGTGACCTTGGATCAGTCACTAAGTCTCACCTACCACACAGGTTATTGTGAGGACAAAAGGACATTTAAGGCCCTTCAGATGCGGGTTGGGACCTGCAGTGAGTCAAAGCTGGAACTCAAAGAGGTGTTCCTAAGAGGCTGTTCATCCAGGTACTGGATAGACCACCTCTTTAGTTTCAGCAAGGTAGTTGCCTGTCTCCTGACCCAACAATGAAACACCCAAGTTTCAAATCCTAACACAATAGCAAGAAGTGATAGAGGTTAACAGCTTGATCTCCTATGCAGATTTCAGCACACTTGCATCCACTGAAATAAATGGGCTTAGGCACACCTAATTCTGCATGGGAAAGGGATATAAAATACAGAGTGATGTGTCTCCTGGGGATTTTTACTCACCAGGATGAAAAACATCCTCACCCTTGGCAGGCTGGCAAGTGCTTTTGTTGATGACTCCCATTATATAACATGAAAAACAAAATCACACATATAAGCCAGCTTTTTGAATATTCACTTGAAAGTCTCTTCTCTACTGACAATTTGGTAATCCTTGATGCTTTATAAAAATGACCTTCCTACACACAGTGTAATATCATTGCCATTTGTGACTCTATACTCTTGCTAATTGTATTTTTAAACTCATTTAGCCTTTATTATTATTCATTTTATCGCTCTTCATATGCATTGATCATCTATACACAAAAATCTGTGTGTATGGGCACGCACACACACAATAATTCAAAAAGGTCCCAACTCATCAAAATATCATATGAAAGAATGATTCCTTTAACAAAGATTTCTCCCCAGTAGAGAACGTGAATCTACTGAACCTGCGTACTAGTATTTACTGAGCACTAAATTGCATTTTTTTCTTGTACATTTAAATTAATAGAGTAAGCTGCCTAAAAGGTCTAGCCTTGTTCTGCTTGCTTCTATCTACTGCTTTGGTTTTAAAGAACATTTTCCTTTATTTCACTTTTCCACAACCCAGAAAAAAACTCATTTCTAATTCATCCGTTCGTTCAGCTTAACCTCTCTTCTCAGCAATTAAAGCACTCTGCGCATCCCTCATCTATCACACAGCCAGCTAAATAATGCATTGCGTCCTCCGCTCATCTTTTATCATCCCAAATGACAGGTATTAGCATATCTCCCCAGTCAATTACAGTGCAGCGGAATAATCACAGCATAATTGGGCGAAAGCCACTCTAATCACCAACCCTGCAAACTCGCAGAATAAAAACTGAGTGGCAGTTCAGACAGGCCTTGCTCTTGTCCATGACTCTAGCCAACAGGCTTGGCAGGTCTCCATTTCCTTTTGGCCTTTTAAAACTTACTCTTTGAGGTAAACTTCTCAAAAGAAACATAAAAACAAAATAAAATATGCCCCAAAGGTATTTCCTTAGGCTTGATAATTTAGAAATTATTCAAGGCCTACAGCAAAGAACACCATGTTACATCATGATGTTTATATATGTAATCAGCAGTTGAAAATATACCGCCTAGCACAGAGTGGCTAGGTATTTTCAACTTTCTTTTAAGGCTTTAGGTTTACAATGGGTGAAACACGGAAGGATTGCATTCATTTTGCTACTGACACCAGAGCTTTAAAAAATGTACTGTAAACTTCTATGCTTTATTCTGTATCATTAAAATGAAATTAATAAAATGAAAATTTTCCTATTACAGTTATACCAACTACTTTACACAGGCAGAATTCTCTATTATTCTAGTACTGGAAAATGTATCTTCCAATGCAGACAATGTAAAAGTACTACTGACACTATCTGTACTGCATGTGAACACATAGACTTGAGCCACACACAGTAGCTAAAACGAACAGACACCGAAGAGATGCAATGTGTGCCTACGCATGAAGGTCATGATAATCAACAGCAGAGTCATGATAATCAGGTTCATGACTGGAGACCTTCAGCTCCCCGGCTTCCCTTTACATGGCTCCATCCCATTGAGCAAAGTACTGTATTATTTGTACTTCTTTGAAAGTCCACTGAATTGGCATTTATGCAAACAGATGAATTTGTTAAGAACTATTTTAGTTGTTCATCTAATTTTGGAACTGCATGTTTCCACTAAGCAACTATAAAATTTATTCCCAGTATTTTTATATCACTTAACCACACACGCCCACACATTCACCCTCACCCTATACACATAAACAGAAACTGAAAATATTCCAACTTATCAAAATATCATTTGAAAGAACAATTCCTTCCCAGCTTCCCCCAGTCTGACCCTGACAAGAACTGAGCTCTTCTGTGGGCCTCAGAATGGCCATTTAGGCAAAAAAAAGTCACATTTGGTTTTTGGCTTCCCCAGGCCTCAGAATGCCTTATAAGGCAATAAAAACATCACTTCCAGTTTTCATCAAAAACCAGAAGTGATTTTTTTTTTTTGCCTAAAGGGCCATTCTGAGATGCACAGAGGCCACACACAGCCTCTGTGGCCCTCAGAAAACCCTCTGGGCCTGACTGGAGCTCCGCTCAGAGTCAAAGGGTGCCCGCTCCCCGGAAAACAGCGGATTCGAATATTCACAATGTTATTAAGGGCCTGCCTGTATTTGTGTACACATTTGTATTTAAACTCTTTTTCCCTGTTGATAAAAAATGCAACAATGTTCCATATCTACTCTCTAAACTTTGAGCATTAGAAACAGGATATCCTTTGTTTAGATCAAAAATATCATTATGTGCCCCACAGTCCTTGTGCCATGCACTTATTTGAAACCTAACAAGAGACATTTACCTTCACCCTGTCCCACTGCTGCAGCCATGCCAATGGGTGAGAGCTGTATCCAGTGGGTGGACAGATCAAGAGGCTATGGAGGGGAAAGGGGATTTAAATACCCTTACTCCTCAATAAGCATCCCACTCTGCAATGGGTCTCCTAGGACCTGAGCCAGCGATTTTGCTGGCGCAAGTCCAAGGAGAGAAAGGGGCAGGGAAGCTGCTGCTGGAGGGGATAGGATCCAGTGCGCACCACTGCCAATGGAGGGGATCTTGCAGCCTCCCTGCCATGTTCCTCCCCCTCCCTACCCAATTCCACCCCTCCCCACCCCCATTCTGCCTTTCCCCACCCCCTCCACCTCTCTCGATGAGTTACTTACTTTATAAGTCCCACCAATTGACTTCCATATAACCTAACAATCACACATCAACTCTATTGCTGATCATGGGTAGACTGAAGCAGAATAAGAAAGCATACAATTTTTTGGTCTCGTTTTTCATTGCAAAGATACACTTTAATAAGTACTATTCCATCACAGTTCTTGCACCAGCTGCTTTCTACATGTGGTATTGCCTTTAATGCCAGTAAAGTGAAATATTTGCTAGGTGGAAAACTAACTACTACATGTGTCTAACAATCTGAACAGGTAGGATGAATTTATGTAACAAGCAGCACAATCCTAAACCCTGCACAGTGTCAGCGCAACAGGGTTGCGCCGACACTGAGCCCTTAGCACCGACGCAGGTGCACCGATTGGCACCCCCGCGTCGGCACTAAGGCAACAGGACTGGCACTGCAGGCGGCCCTGTTGCACCCGCGCTGAGCCTCTTTTGCGCCGACTAAAGCCGGTTGGCACGAGGGAGGCCCCGTGCCGAGGCGGCAGGGGGAATGGAGGGAGGGAGGGAGGTGGGGGCGGGACTTGGGTGTGACATGGGCAGGCTTGGGAGGTGGCTATATGGCCACATCCTAAGCCTGTCAGGGAGGCTGCGTGGCCCCAATTTGGGTCGTGCGGTCTCCTTGGATCGGCGCCCGCTCTCCAAGTAGCACATAGGGGAGGCTGGAGCCTCCCCTATGTAAGAGAGTGCCTGCTCCCTTGCTGCAGAGAGGCTCCAGCCTCCACCTACCCAGCGCTGGATAGGACGCTGGCTGGCCGGCACTCCTACCCCAGATTGCATCCTAAAACTCTTTCCACAGCCATGTGCTGGTTTTTAGGCACATCTGGTAGTAAGAGGTTGTGGCTCAGGAGCAGAACACACACAGAAGTTCCCAAGCCTAATCCACACCATCTGCAAGTAGGACTGGGAAAGAACCCTGCCTGAAACACTGACAGTGACTGAAAGATAATGGAGCTAGGTAGATCAATGGTCTTATTCACAGCATAGGGCAGTTTCATATAGTATTCCCCGTGTGAAGAATTGTCTTTTATTATTTTATAGAAGTAGATGGAGCGAGCATGGATTACATTACTTATCAATGTTCAGACCACTCCAGGATACACAGCAGTATCGCTGGCCCTCAGTATCCGCGAGGGTTTTCTTCCAGGAATCCCCACGGCCAAAGGAAAATAACGAACGTTTCAATCCACTGTTTCCTGGCCCCACACTCTGAACCCAGGTCCTGAAGTGCTCTGAAGCCTTAAAGTCATGCACCTCCACCCACGGCCTCTGTAGGCTTCAGAAGTCTGGAGGCCAAAAAATGTGACTTCTGGTTTTCGGTGAAAAGTTGCTTTTAAAGGCTCTGGGTTGCTTTCTGAGTCAGCCCCTTAGACTCAGAGGGCTTGCGGGGCCAGCCCGGCATCCACGGATGTTGCAATTCATGGTTGTTGGGCCCACGGATAACACAGGCCTCCTGTACTTTTCCCTCTATATATATATATATATATATATAGAGAGAGAGAGAGAGAGAGAGAGAGAGAGAGAGAGAGAGAGAGAGA
>JAJKFI010000018.1:2014946-2062509 GCA_029204185.1 Lerista edwardsae | reverse complement strand
GAGAGAGAGAGAGAGAGAGAGAGAGAGAGAGAGAGAGAGAGAGAGAGGTCTGCAAGCTGCATTCCCCCACTAGGTACAACCGGAGAACATTTGATAAAGTCACAGCAGAATTACTCTCTGTCAGGAGATGCTACATATTGCATCTCTGCATGGGAGTCTCTCTGGGCTTGCCTTCTTCCAATCAAGAGACTCATGCACAAACACAAGGAGAAAGTTCCTCAGAGGCGAGGAATTCTTTTACACATTAGAAATATAATGCTTTGGGAGATGTCACAGTGAAGAATGCCTCCAACTTTAATTCAAAAAAAAAAATTGTAACTTGCATATCAGTTGCTTTCCATAAAGCCCCAAGGCAAATCTTATTTAGTAAGATATTAAACTATGATGCCAATGATAAAAGGCTGTATAGCTACATTAAGAAATGTCTTGATTTAAACCATGACTAGCTGGCAGAGTTTGCCTCTCATCTTGTGCCCAGCCGCAAGAAACACATAAGGCGTCCTGTGTGTGACAATGGGCACTTGAGACAGCTAGGAACAGCTTCATTTTCTTTTCTTTGATAAGACGGCTGCAATATGCACCCATCTGCACTTGCCCAGGCACTTCCAGTCAACACCCATTCCAGAATCTCCTCTTGAGGCAACCTCATTGATCAAAATTCTGTTAGTGTAAGGGGAAAGACTGTGCTGCGCTGAGCCGAGTCGTGGACTTCATTAAACATGCAGAGCATAAACTGCTGACACAAAGCGATGGCGAATTTGCAGCACAGCAGAGGAGGAAAAAAAGAGCGAAGAAATTGTGGGGGAAGGAGATGAGGCAGGGGGAAAACTCTGCCAAGTACTCCCCGATTGTAGTCTGCTTCTATCCTTCTATTTGAAATGTATCGGAGAAGTCTTTAGGACCATCAACTGAAGCAAATATACTTAAATGAGTTTACTCACTAAAAAACAAAAATGGGCATCTTACAATAAGGGCCCAGGGAATCCTGATGCAAACATCACCCAACTGTATTCTCCTTTCTAGAATTGCTAATGAAGTGGTCACTAAAGCTGATAGACCAATTCCTACAGCTACTCCCTGAAGTTCAGCCCTCCACGCCAACAGTTTTGGAGTTGGAAACAGAGAGACCAATCTGTATCCCTCCTGTCCTCATCAGGTTTTTCTCCCCAACTATTTTTCCTAAATGGCCAGAGGTGTTATTCTAGCTGTTATTACAGCCCTGAATTAGGGAACCTCTTGCCAATCTCCAGTTGTAGATTCAGAGAAAAGATTGAGGTTTGGGTAGGGACTTCATAATTGTCTTTGTCTGACAATTACACAGGGTCAGTGCTACCACACTGTGGTATCAGTGCTACCACAGGGTCTCCCAATTTCTAGAGGTATTTGTTTTCAGTAAGATAGGATTACTGCCTAAGCCAGAGGATCCCAAACTGTCTGGCAATGATGGGAACCTTGATGCGTTGGTGTGGGTGCAAAGCAATGGTGGACCCTCCATGATCCAGTCTGACCTAATTGTTGGTGCCTCGTGAAACTGACAAGCTGTCAGTTGACAAAAAATTTATTGAGCCCTAAGGAAAGCGAAACAGAGCTGCATGTGCATGTTTAATCATGAGTAAGTGAACACGCCTCAGCCATATTTAAGGGCAGGCTGAGTGGAACGCAACACCACCAGAATGGTCCTGATCCAATCAACACAGGCTCCCCCCTCCAAGCGGAGTCTCCCCCCCTCCAAGCGGACAATGCAAATGTACTGAGCCACATGCGCATGCTTACTCAAGGGTAGGCAAACATGTCTGGGCTCCTACTGAAGGCCAGGCAAAGGAGAGCCCAAGACTACCGCACAATGGTCCCATTCTGATGAACGTGCAGCTCATCAACCAATGCTCCAGAATACGGACTCTGGCCCCTCTCCCCCAGTAAAAAGGATTAAAATAGAGGCCTGAGCAGCTGGTAAAATAAAAAATAACGTCTCATAAAGCTAGGTGAGTCCCAACAGAGAGTCATTTTAAAAATTGGGTACCAGTGCTTAAATGTTTGGGAACTATGGCCTTATTGCATTTTTGTACCCTCTACAAGTGAAGAGAAACCTTGAGCCCTATTCATTTTAACAGTCTTGAATAATAGTTTAACATGCTGGAAATAGAATGATCCTTCTGCATTCCTCAACACAACATGATGTTACATTTTAGATCCAGCCATGTTTGGAAAGAACCATGTTTGGAAAAGATGCCACTACTTTTGTTACCTTTAGGACAGAAAAAAACCAAGGTGTTTGAATATGATGCTACACAGAAGGCTGCTGTATTGATATTTTAAAACATAAGATTTATGCTTATGTTAGATTTATGCTTATGTATAAGACCCATATACAAACGCTGCCCAAGTACACACATCTGTTTTACTTCAAAGATGCATGATTGGTAAAAAAAAACAAAAAAACAAAAAAACAAACCCACACCCCAACATAAACAATGTTATTACAATAAAACAGACATGTGATATCTATAGGCATCTTGAGAATATATGAGAAAACAAGCCTATATCTTAAGAAGCATTCATAAAGCAAGAATGACAAAAAAAAAAACATCAGAAAGGATTTTGACGCTAAACCATGTACTATTTTGAAAGGGACAATGCTATTTTCCCAGTTTGATCTCATTGGCATCAACTGGATTCTACTAGAAGACAGACAAAAAGCATTCAAAGGGGGCAGAAGAAGGCAATCTCTGTATTAAAAAATTAAAATGTGTGAGTTTAAAAGGAGGGGCAAGTATGAACCACAAATACCTTTTTAACTCACTGCAGACCAATGGGTAGCCAGATGACTTTTTACATTTTCAGTTCAGCTCCTAAACTTGAAATGCTTTTGTAATTCAAAGATAGCTGTGTTAAACTGCCTCCAATAGAAGCTTGAATTTAATAGGCACGAAGCAGAAGGTGTGTAGCATTTTCCTCTGATCTCAAGGAACAAGCACTTAGCTATAAGAGAGATCCACAATGAATCACTGCAGGGTAGAATCAAAAACATCACAGAAACATACAAGTCTTTGCTATTATTACTGTAACAGCTGAAAAACACTTTACAACTTTAAAAATGCATCTTCAACCACCCAACCCTTTACACTTATCAAACTACCCACAGTATCGTACATAATAGTGCATTCTTACTACATGAGTTGAGATTGGGAAAGGAGAGAGTGGAGAGAAGATCAACATTTCCCAGAGAAATTACTTTGAAGTGTTTATAAATAATGCTGAAATATCACTTCCAAGATGAAACTGGGCATACTGAGTCATAAAACTGAAATAAATTATTTTTTACATAGAGTATATTTTGTGCAGAGTATATTTATTAGTAATTCTCCAGTACTAGTATTTCATTGTTTTAAACAATGCCTTTTTTTGGTACTGCAAGCCCCATGTTTTCCTTTAAAAATTAAGAGCCCAATCCTATTCTCCCACCTTGCTGGTGCAGCAGTACCAAAAAGGCTAGTGTGGTATCCAGTGGGGAGTGTGCCGATCAGGAGGCTTTGGAGGAGAAAGGGGGTTTCTCCTTACCCCTCTTAGGGCGCAATCCTGTGCAGCACCGGAATGGCGAGGCTGGCTTGGCAGCGCCATATCCAGCGCTGCATAGGAGAGGCTGGAGCCCCCTCCCCATGGCAAGGGAGTGTGTGCTCCCTTACCGTAGGGGAGGCTCCAGCATCCCCTATGTGCTCCTCAGATCTGTGCCTGCTAAACAGCAGACGCAAATCCAAGGAGACTGTGCAGCCTGAATCGGGGCTGCATGGCCTTGCGGACGGGCTTAGGTTGTGGCCGTATGGCCACCTCCCGAGCCCGCCCATGTCCCGCCCAAGTCCCACCCCTAGCCTCCCTCCCTCCCACCAATCCCCGTCCTGATATGGGATAGAGCCTCCCTTGCACCGACCGGCTTTGGTCAGTGCAGCGGAGACTCTCCATCGGTGCTCTGAAGCCGACGCTACGAGCAGCGTCAGCTTCAGAGCTTTAGCGCCAATGTGAGGGTGCCGCTCGGCCCCACGCGTCAGCGCTAAGCACAAAGCATCAACGCAACGATGTTGCATCAACGCTACGTACAATCTAGGATTGCGCTGGCAGGAGTCTCAATGTTTCTGTGGCTCGTGTAAGTCTGGGCGAAAGGGGATCGGGAAGTTGAAAAAGAGTAGTTAGGATTCAGTGTGTGCAATCACCACTGGATCTACCACAGCCTCCCACAGCCTCCCTGTCTCCAGTTCCTTTCCCCTTGACACCCATTTTTAACCTTCCCTGCCCCCACTGCTGCTTTACTTGCTCTGGCATCTGTGATCAGGTCTGGTGACGGACATGGAGCACTGCTGCCTCTTGCCAATGACGGCCAATGGAGTATTCTGTGCTTCGTCAGCAGCCATTTTGTGACAGTGGAAGTGTCTTACATGGTTGCAAAGCCCTCCACAGTACAGTCCAATCCTGTTATGAAGCTGTGTCATCCAGCACATCACTACTGCCTTCTTTCTCAATAAGAACATGTTAATTCTTTTCAAATCATAATTAAGATAAAATCTTAATTTGGGGTCAGGGAAATTTTGCTTTGAAGTAAAAGTGGTACCTCTCAGTTCAGGTGTTGTGTTTTATTTGCTGCAAGAGAAATGGGCAAGGAGTATGCAAATATTGCAGCCCTATACTCAATCTCACCATATAAAGAGCTGTAGGGACAGCATGAGTGGTGTCAGAGGGTGGCCAAGTTGTGCACCGGTTGAGGGTTAACTTTCCCATTACGTTACAACAGTGGAGTAATTGCACAACCTCTCTCTCTCTCTCTCTCTCTCTCTCTCTCTCTCTCTCTCTGAATTTCTCTCTAGGAACCCTGGTCCCTAGAGAGCAAGCATGATTCAGCACTCTGTGCTCGTTCTGTCTGCTTCCTCCACCCTCTCTAGACAATGACGTTACTTTCCAGGGACCAATGTGGGGAGACAGGAAGACAGAAGGACAAGTGCTACTCATAAACTGGTCCTGTAGTCTTCCTTCACTTTCCTAGCTAACTCAGATTGTTCTCCAGGAAGGATAAGGAGGAACTGCCCATGTGAGCAGGTATTTCTACCACTCCTTGATGAGAATATTTCTCACTGGCTCACACACTTGCCCATCCATGACATTGACAATGTCAATATCTATGGTAAGAAGACAGGTGAATGGAGGTCACAAGCAAATGGCAAAGAGAGAAAGAAGTTGTTTTCCTTTCCTTCTTCCATCCCCTAGTCATACGGAGGAAGGGGGAAATCTTGAGGGTCACTTGCACAAGGAGCCATCAAAGTGAAGTGCTAGAGGCATAACACTAAGGGGGAGGAAGATAGTCCCTGCATGCTCTACAACTGAAAATTGAACCGCTCCGAGCATAAGGAAGACAAAACGTAAGAGAAATAGCACTCAACTTTTCTGCAACTTGATAGCTAGTATGAGGAAACTAGTAAAGGGAAAATTGTAAAAGGAACTAGTAAAATGAAAATGAAGTGGTACTGCAAACATCCCTATAGGAGGAACCTAAGAGAGTTTGCAAATGTAGATGATTGACTTGCTGATACCCCAACAATGATAGTTTGCACAAGGGATGGGACACAACATCAACTGCTCTGCAATGATATGTTTGAGGAACGCATGGCTAGCAACATAAAAGGGAATAATAAAAGCTTCTTCAAATATGTTAGAAGCAGAAAACCTGCCAGAGAGGCGGTTGGCCCGCTGGATGGTGAGGGAGGGAAAGAGGAGATAAAAGGGGACTTGGAGATTGCAGAGAAATTGAATGAATTCTTTGCATCTGTCTTCACAGCAGAAGAACTTGGGCAGATACCACAGCCCGAACAGCCCTTCCTAATGAAGGAATTAAATCAGATACTGGTTAATAAAGAAGATGTTTTAGATCAAATTGATAAACTACATTTAAATAAGTCACCAGGCCCAGATGGTATACACCCAAGAGTAATTAAGGAACTAAAGAATGAAGTTGCTGACCTCTTAACTAGAGTATGCAACTTGTCCCTTCAAACGGCCACGGTGCCAGAGGATTGGAGGATAGCCAATGTCACGCCAATCTTTAAAAAAGAGAGAAGAGGGGACCCTGGAAACTACAGGCCGGTCAGCCTAACGTCTGTTCCGGGTAAGATGGTGGAAAGACTCATCAAAGATAAAATCCTAAAACACGTAGAGGAACAAGTACTGCTAAAGGAAAGTCAGCATGGCTTCTGTAAGGGTAGGTCTTGCCTCACAAACCTTTTGGAATTCTTTGAAAAGGTCAACAGGCACGTGGATGTGGGTGAACCTGTGGATATCATATACCTAGATTTTCAGAAGGCATTTGACAAGGTCCCCCACCAAAGACTGCTGAAGAAACTTCACAGTCAGGGAATAAGAGGGCAGGTCCTCTTATGGATCCAGAATTGGTTGAGGGCCAGGAAACAGAGAGTGGGGGTCAATGGGCAATTTTCAGAATGGAGAGAGGTGAAAAGTGGAGTGCCCCAGGGATCTGTCTTGGGGCCCGTGCTTTTCAACTTATTCATAAATGACCTGGAGACAGGGATAAGCAGCGAGGTGGCTAGGTTTGCAGATGACACAAAACTTTTCCGGGTGGTAAAAACCAGAAAGGATTGTGAAGAGCTCCAGAATGATCTCTCCAAGTTGGAGGAATGGGCAGCCAAATGGCAGATGCGTTTTAACGTAGACAAATGTAAAGTGATGCACGTTGGGGCCAAAAACCAAAACTTTACCTATAGGCTAATGGGTTCTGAGCTGTCTGTGACAGCTCAGGAGAGAGATCTTGGGGTGCTGGTGGACAATTCAATGAAGGTATCGACCCAGTGTGCGTCAGCAATTAAGAAGGCCAATTCCATGCTTGGGGTCATTAAAAAAGGGGTTGAGAATAAAACAGCCAATATTATCATGCCATTGTACAAATCGATGGTAAGGCCACACCTGGAATATTGTGTCCAGTTCTGGTCGCCGCATCTCAAAAAGGACATAGTGGAGTTGGAAAAGGTGCAGAAGAGAGCAACTAAAATGATTACAGGGCTGGGGCACCTCCCTTATGAAGAAAGACTGCAGCGTTTGGGGCTCTTCAGTCTAGAAAAAAGGCGCCTGAGGGGGGACATGATTGAGACATACAAAATTATGCATGGAAGGGATAGAGTCGATAGAGGGATGTTCTTTTCCCTCTCTCAAAACACCAGAACCAGGGGGCATCCGCTAAAACTGAGGGTTGGGAGAGTTAAAACAGATAAAAGGAAGTACTTTTTTACCCAGCGGGTAGTTAATCTGTGGAACTCCTTGCCACAGGAGGTGGTGATGGCATCTGGTCTTGATGCCTTCAAGAGGGGATTGGACAGATATCTGGAGGAAAGGTCCATCGTGGGCTATAGGCAATGATGGATTGTGCAACCTCCTTACAAAGGTGATGGGCTACTGGTACCGGGTGCAAGGGAGTGGCAACAGGATGCAAGCATCTTGTAGTCTCATGCCTTCCTGGGGCACCTGGTGGGCCGCTGTGAGATACAGGAAGCTGGACTAGATGGGCCTTTGGCCTGATCCAGCAGGGCTCTTCTTATGTTCTTATGTTCTTATGTAAGCACTCTTATTGTGAGTCAGAGAGCTCAATCTTATGCACATCTATTCAGAAGTAAGTTCCACTCAGATCAATGAGATCTACTCCTAGGTACGCATGGATAGGATTGCAGCCTAAGAGGGTTCAGCTTACCTTGGCAACAATTTGCACCTCCCTGCTGATGCATACCTTGGTGGCATTCCTACAGAAGGGTGCGTAAAACACTACGTGTTGTAGGAGCCTGAATTCCTATGTAACTCCACCGCCTCCAGAGTCATTCACAGCTCAGAGAGCTGGCTTGGAGGCTTTATGCGCAAAAGTGTGCCTTCCAGCATAAATCATGGCTTCTTGTGGCTGCAGGGAGACCCACAGAGGGGGCTGCAGGCCTCTTCATCCCTGCAGGAGCCTCCCCTGATCCCCATGTATGTAGAAAAGTCCCTGGGTGCCCATGGCTCCACGACTGCTGTGGTGCTATCAGGGCACCCAAAGCTGGGCTACATCCCACTGATGGAAAGAAACGCTTCGCCCACTGGAAGAGAGAGGCCTCATCCATCAGGGCCCTCGACCGTATTCCTTCCTGTCAATTTATATAGGCCTTGGCGGTCATGTTGTTTGTCCGCACAAGGAGATGTGACCCGCAGAAACTGTTCTGGAAGTGGAGGAGAGCCAGGTGAATGGCCCTGAGTTCGAGCCAGTTCATGCTTCGAACCGCTTCTTCCTCTGACCATCTTCCCTGGATCCACTCTCCCCCCAGGCGTGCTCCCCAACCTAGGAGACTGGCGTCCCTTATTAGGATGCTCCTGGTGGGAAGTTCCAGACTCAGCCCCTAGGCTATTCTCCCCAGGGCTAGCCACCATTTTAGACTTTCCCGGAGGTGAGGGAACAGGGCTACCTGGATGTGGGCTTTCCTCTCTATCTGTTCTATGTAGGGATGGAGGAGTTTTTGGAGAGGGCAAGATGGAAGTGTGCCCAGGCCACAATGTCCTGACAGGCTACCATGAGCCCTAGCAGTCTGGCCAAAATCATAAAGTCCACCCGCCTGCTTCCCGCACCAGATTGAGGGACAGAGGATGGACTCCTGTCTTTCTAGGGATAGATGGACCCGGAATGAGGATGTGTCCAGCTGGAGCCCCAGATGATTCAGGGTTTGGGATGGCCATAGGGAACTCTTGTCCCTGTTGACTACGAACCCATGTTCCCTTAGACACTGGAGAGTGATGTCTGTGTCCCTCAGTGCCTGTTCTCTCAACCGAGCTCTTAGCAGGGGGTCGTCGAGGTACGGATAGAGGGCTATGCCCTGGAGGCAGGTCTACCAAAATTTTGGTAAAAACCCTTGGGGCTGCATTCAGCCCGAATGGCATCACCCCGTATTGAAAATGCAGGTGTCCGTAAGAGAAATGGAGGAACTTGCAATGTCTTTTTAGGATGGGGACCTGAAGGTATGCCTTGGATAGGTCCGCCGAGGTGAAATAGTCCCCCTTTTCCAGGGCTGTCACAATGGAGAGCCAGGTCTCCATCTTCAACTTTTGCTTCCATAGAAAGCGACTGAGCCACTTCAGATCCAGGATGGCCCTCTTTTCTCCATTTTTCTTGGAGACAAGGAACAAAACTGAGTAAACCGCCCCCCTCCCTCGCTGGGACCGGGGAACTGGCTCGATGGCCTGGATCTGGAGTAGATGCTGGAGAGCCTGTAATCTCATTTGGTGCTTTGCAGGGTCCCTGGAGAAGGGAATCTGCCAGAACCTTAGTGGAGGCTTCCAGAGGAACTCGAGGGCATAGCACCGGGCCACTGTCCGAAGCAGCCAGGCGTCGGAGGTGATAAATTTCCAATGCTCTGCAAAGGCGAGAAGATGACCTCCTATAGGCAAGGAGTCATCTTCTGCGGCTGAGTCAGGTGTTTCTACGGTCCTTGGAAGTCCTGGAGGGATTGGAGAGCAGGTTTCCCCCCATTCTACCTTTGGGAAAGGCCCTGCCCCGATTCCATTTGGGTTTGAGGCAGGGGCTGAAATCCCTGAGTCTGCCGGAGCCGGTGGCATGAAAGGACTGGTTCTTGGATCTGACTGGTTCCTGTTTACCCAAGGGGAGGACCTTCCTTTTGTCTTTATTTTCAACTAGCAGGGGCTCCAGATCTTGGCCGAACAACTTATCTTCCTTAAAGGTAAATTTAAGCAGGAAGCATGGAAGCAGCATCTCCGTCCCATTGCCGTAGCCACAGATTACGCCGTGCCACGACATTCACGGTCAGGGCTTGTGCAGAGAGCTGGGTGGAATCATAAGATGAATCTGCCATAAAGGCAGCCACCAGAGAGATCTGTTTGAGAATGCTTCTGGCCTTTTTTTTGGAAATTTTGGAACCGAAGACAGCTCATTAGCCCAAACGTATGCTGCCCTGGCCATGATAGGGTTAGCCGAAGCTGCTCTGAGGGCTAGAGTGATAGCTTCGACATTGCATTTGAGGAAGGTTTCCACTCCTTTATTTATGTTGTCCTCGGAGGGAAGGATGGCGGCTGAGGACACGGCAACCGTGGGGGAGTCCACTGAGGGAACTACGAGATTAAGCATGGTTGGTAGGGTGTATCGTTTGCTCCACAGCCTAATTTTCTGTTTGGGCACTGCAGGGGTGTTCCACTCATAATCTAATTCCTCTGGAAAAGGGACCGTGTCAGGTTTGGGAGGACCCTGGGGAAACAGCTTGTTGGATTTTTTCTTAGGAATTTTATCCCCCTTGGGAGTCTCCTCCATCTGATCATCCAGCTCCAGTGTCTGGGTTGCCTTAACCAACATCCTGGAGAAGAGATCCGAGGGAAAGCGTCTGTCCAGAGGTTGGGAAGATTCCCCCCCCCCCGACCTCCTCGTCTCCTGAGAGCTCACCCTCTTCACGTTCTGACCCAGAAGAGGAGGAAGGAGAGGTACTGATCCCCCAAGAAAGAGAAGGTTTCATTTTCATTTTTCTTGGGGGCTCCCGGTACCCTCGCTTGCGAGATTTAGCCCTGGCCTTGCCTATGAGAGAATGGCTGGTGCGGGCCTCATTGCTACTGGAGCTAGGAAGTGACTCGGGAGGCAGAGCTGGTGCTGGGAGATCTCTGCTGCTTATGCTTGGATTTGTGGGAGGCACAAGCCCTAATAATATCCTGAACGTGAGTTTGAAAGGCAGAGTTTACAGCCTGGGTCACCAAATGATCTAGGTCAGGCTTAGTGGATTTTTTGCCCTTTTACCCTTTTTGGTACCCATGGGCTCAAGGGGGGGGGTCAATATCACCAGAGTGCCCATCACCGCCAGACCCGTCTTCCACCGTACCTGCCTTACACCCCTCATCAGCTTGCTCCATGTGTGTGTGGCGCTGCAGCAGGAAAGCGCAGGAAGCAGTTGCAGAAGCAAGATGACGTTGCGCTCAAGCCCAAACAAGTGCAGGCAAGATGGTGGGCGAGAGCACAAGTGCGGGCCTAGACCGCAGCCCTGGGAAGCCCCGATAGCACCGCACCACTGCAGCTTGATCGGGGGCAGTTGCGGGTCTGCCTGCAGCGAGGGGTGAAAGCAAGTGACAGCAGAAGACGGTGAGAACAAGCGGGCTGCCTTATCACTGCGGCACGTGTGTAGGCGGCTGCAATCTGTTCTCCCGCTCTGGGCTGTGCCGGGCTGGTGAGAACCTGCCGTGTTCCTGTGCCTAGCGTCGATTCTCTCTCTCTCTCTCTCTCTCTCTCTCTCTCTCTCTCTCTCTTGAAAAAGGGACTGGGAGGGAAGGGAGCACAGGGAAAGGACAAGGTGAGACAGGAGAGACAAGGAAGAGAAAAAAGAGGGGGCGTGGAGACCAATAGAGCTCCAGAGAAATCTGACGACCTGGCTCAGCTCAGAGACAGAGCCGGACTGGGGCCTGGGGATGCCCTCCCACCGGAAGAGGAGGCGACATCAAAGAAGTCTGGCCCTGCCTCTTGATAGGGGAAGGGCATACCCATGTGGGGACGATTGCCCCACCTTCCTTCCTCAGAGAATCGGGGCCGCATGGCCTTGTGGACAGGCTTAGGATGTGGCCATACGACCGCCTCCCAAGCCTGCCCACGTCCCGCCCCTGCCTCCCTCCTTCCCACCAATCCCCGTGCCGCTTCCGCACGGAGCCTCCCTTGTGCTTCAGTCAGCGCAAGAAAGGCTCAGCGCAGGCGCAGCAGGGCCGGTGCTGCCTGCTGCGCCAGCCCTGCTGCTCTAGCGCCGACATGGGGCTGCCAATCGGCGCTCCCGTGTCAGTGCTAGAAGCATCGTGCCGACACTATGACGTAGCGTCGGCGTGACGGGCAGTGCAGGATTGCACTGCCCAATTCATCTTCTCTGTCTCTGGAGCTCAAAGCTGAGGGGAGGTGTACGCATTGGGTAAAATGGGAGGTAGACCTTGCTTCTGAAAGACACTTGGTGCTCCCCTCCTCACCATTCCCAGACCCTATATAAATAATATTGGTATGTCTAAAGCGGGATGGTCTTCATACATGCAGTAAGGATAAGTGAATATCTGTATAGTGAAAGTACTTACAAAGCAGGAAGCATGTGTTTGCTTCCTCTAGTGCATCTTTTTCCTCAACAAATATTGGAGAACTACATAGACTTCACATAGTAATGGTTGCAAACAAAGGCACAAACTCTTCTTTGAAGATATTTGTTTTTAACCTGAAGGCTGAATGCCAACCTATCCCTCTGCAATCACTGCCATACAGATAGCTGAGTATGATATGGGACTATGTGACATGGTGATTGATAATCCTTGGTTTGGTACTTATTAACCTCCTGTTTTCAATTTCTTGAATCCTGCTTCCCTTACTTCTCTCATGTGTCATGCCTACTTCATACATAAGCCTGGGGGCACAAATTACATCTATTCAATTGTTCTGTGTGCAGTTCTTAGTGGATATAAGATACAAGTATTTGTTAAACATTGTTATCATCGAGAAGGGACAGTAGGGCAAGATTTTTAATTTTCCCTCACATACACTTCTTTATTGTAACTATTTAAATGGCCTTTTTACATTAATTCGTATCTTCACTGTTGCTTTTCCTTTGAGATTTATTTTGGAACGCCACCCAGAATTTCAAATGGTGCATCATAGGCAGCATGAACAAAGGCAAATACCAATTTTGGAATACCAGTAGGGGCTGATGAACTTTTGTTCGTACCTGCCTATTAAGTAAGTTACTGTACTTTTCTGCACTGATTATGATCAGTTAAAGCCCAATACTTTCCTCAAGATACACCAATGTTTCTCCACCTACACTGGTACAAGGACAGCCCCACCAGTGCTGATGGTACACTAGCTTTGCCCTTAACGTAGGTAGGAATAATTCAATAATGAACAATGGGAAAGGGATCAACAGCAGAAAGGTGCACCTTTTGCCACCCCCTGCAACAGAGCATAGGATACAGACTATATTTGTAGCCAATCACACCCACCCATCCCAGTACTTAAGGTCCTGCCACTACCATTTGTGCAGCATGGGAATATACTTCTCTGATCTCTCAAAGGGGAATTTTGGTGATCCGAATGATGGTGGGCACTTGGCACACAAAGGGTGATCACCCATGCAGTGATCCCTCTGGTATGTTCATGTGCTACAGCCACCCATCAGGTGGCTGTAGCACATTATGTCAATACTGTGCCTGATTTCCAAATCAAAACCAAGTGATCACCTGCTCCAGAAGCATCTAAGGATCATCAATAAAACACAGATACTGGAAGAAAAAAAACAGTGCATGCCAACTGTAACATATCTGACAGCACAGAAAAACCATAACGCAAATCAAATGTGTCATATGAAGCTGTAAATGATTCACAGTATCATAGGTACATGACACTGTTAATGTCTTAACAGACTAGCTAGAAATAGCAGCACTATTAACAGACTAACTCATGAGCAACTAGTTTGGTAAAATGAGAGTAGAAAGCCATCATCCCACACACTAAAAAATGTTCCAGAGACAAATGACAGTATCACAGCAGTGACTACGGGAATAAATTTTATTTCGTGGAAAGATGTATAAGGTGGAAAGAAGCCAGTGGATGTGGAAATTCTACATAAAATAGCCCGATGGCTTAATTCCGATTCACAGAAGGCAGATGCCCACATTAAAGAAAGAAGACAAGTAGACAGCTTTGCATTGTTCGCTAGAGTCTCATTTTTAATAAACTATTATAGTCAAAGGGAGCTTTTGATGAGCACAAAATAAGTCACAATTCAAGAGAACTTTTCCTGCCATTATCTAGAACATTTCCTGGAGAACTCAGGTGCATGAACAGAGTCCCTTTCTATGAATCATCATGTTTATTCCTCTCCTATCTCTTGAGGATGAATAATTTGATGTGGCCTGAAAGTGCATAATGAGATTAGGCAATAAATGAACTCAAAAATTATTTTGTGTAGTCCTTACAAGTTCTGTTTCTTAGGGCACAATCCTAACCAATTTTCCCCATTACCAGTGTTTCCTCTAACAATTCCTACCACTGAATGGAGCCCTTCCACGGTTATGTGGCAACAGGGCAGAACCTCCAGATGTTCAGAGTTGATATCACATATTGCTATCTTCTGGATACCTGAGCTCCTAGCTGTGTGGAGCTCGGCTTCAAGCTTTGCAGCCCACTCAGGGAAAACAGGGCCACCACTAGATTGGTACATCCCCTCCTCCTCGCCTGACCAGCTGGGTTGGCAAACAAAGTGGGGGCAGAGCAATGTGGTACCTCCCCTCTTCCTCTTACCTTGTGATCTGTTCTTGCTTCTTCCCACCAGCCCTGCTGAAAGAGGTGGGATTGGTGGAGCACGATGGGAGTGCTCTCAGCATGCGCCACTCTGCCTGTTTACTAAAACTTCACAAAGTGAGAGCAAGGAAGAGGAAGTGGCAGACTTCAAGGTAAAAAGAAGTGGGGAGGGGGCTCGGTCCCCTTCTTGCTGAGTAAATAAGAATGCAGAACTGAGCTATCCTGTTGATTGCTCACAGAAATGAGAAATCAGAACAGGATCACTCTGCTACTATACTGCTTCTTCCTGCAACTCCACCACTTGCTTGCAATGGAAGTGGAAGATGAGATGTGGTGGCAGCACATCTCATCCTGCCACCAAATGCACCCCTTCTTGGACCTAATCTCCTCCCCCAATCACTGCCCCATTATGCCCAGCCCTGTTGCTGCCTCGTTCTACCCTCCCCCTTCTCACAGTTTTGCCCAGATCAGCTGGCTCCAACGGGAAGGCTCTGGGTTTCCCACCAGTGCCTTGAGTAGTACACTTCCTGAATATCTTTTACAACACTCAACAGCGGAAGAGGTGCAATGAAGATGGCTGGTAAGGATTGGGCCATTCATGTTTGGCCAAAACATGTCAAAAAATATAGTCATCATGTGATCACTGACACGACAATTACAGAATTAGGAACAAAATTCAAGCCCCTTCCATCCAGATCCTCTGACCATTTCCCTAAATGATGAACTCCTCTAAAAAACTTGAGGCTGTTGCAGATAATGTTATTTGGTTTTACTTTAAAAATAAAAACTGCCAAATAGAGTTACTTGAATTTTTCATATCTAAAAAAATGAGCAAACCTGCCCAGTTGAAGACAATCTATGCATGTGCTTTAGGATTGTTTATTAAAACTATAGAGGTGCTATATTTAAAATTTTAGTTTTCAAGCTTTTTCTGAGTATTTCAGACAAAACTACTGATTAATAATCAGAAATCTGTTCTCATACCTGTGTAATTTTTCAAGTTGGCAGAGGTTATATGCAAGGTTACTGTAAAGGCATAATTTAGGTGAAGGTATACATTAAATACACTTATCAACAAATCAACAGAGTCAATACTTAAAACACTCAACCTAAGAAAGGTTAATTGGCTTTAATAAAATTTCACTATCATTTCAAGATGTAAATAGTATTAGTAACCAGCAGATGGCAGAAGCAGAGGCTGCTTTGAACAGTTTCTAAAGAAAACTATGTTAACATCATATGTTTGAAAATGCAATATTTGAGAGTTATTTTTCTTTAATCATAACTTGAATTTCACACACATACATGTTTCATGTCCATTAAACTGCTGATTGAACCAACAACAAAGGATTGTTTGGCCACAACTGATTTCTGATGCACTTTCCTCTTATGCCTTGCCGTTAACATTCACTCTTAGTCCTAGTCATAATCCACATGTTATTAATTTAGAAGTCACAGGTTAGGTTCACTTTGCATCTGTGCTTGTCCTCATAAACGTGTGATATTGCTTGTATTGTGCCCTGGAGAATTCCCAGGGAATGAAAATGTTCTGAGTGGAGTGTCATAACATTTGAAGGGGGAGAAAAGGAGAAGGGGCATGTTTAAACAGCACAGAAAACAACATGTGGCGAACAGTGTGATTCTCTTTACAAATAGTCAAACAGAGAAGCTCAAATGCAGATAGCCCTTGGTTTGTGATGATTTCTTTTGCAATGATTCACAATAATGTTTCTACTCTACTTTAGGAAGGGGGGAGGAGAGTGAGCAAGAGCTCTACAACAGGATCCCGTGCAAGTGGTCTCAGCAGCAAGTCTCACTGAATTCAAACGAAGTGACTTAGAGCCCGTTATCACTGTATATCATGTGTATACATGGAACGTGTGTATCGCCAGCTAAAAGTGTCACAAATATGCCATAAAACACATCCACGACCTCTCACCACTCTTGCTGGGGTTACACCAAGTCAGCGACTGGCCCCAACATGGGCGGGCGAAGGGCTGATGCTCCAGGCTGAAGCAGGTTTGTTAGGTGGGCAGGGACGACGACAGCTTCCGCTGCCATATTCCCAAAACCCCTCTGGAGTTGGGTGGCTCAAAGCTGAGGAGATCCATTGCCACTGTTCGCAGTCTCCCTATGGGAAGGAAGCAAATGCTCCTTTCCCCCCAAGACCGCCAGTGGTAGCCTGGCAGGGTCAGGATCCAGCAGTCACTATTTTGGCACCATTGGAACCCTGGGCACTGCTGGGCTCAGGATTAGGCTGTTACTCTTAAGTAGGTGTAAAGTTGCATGCTTCACTTGTAAAGAGAGGTTCCCCAGTAGATCACCTAACTAAAAATCTAGTTCACTGAGCTCAAAATACATTCCTGCATTTTTCATGCTTCCTCCCCACCAGTGTTGCTAGACAGAGACCAATTCATACATGCCCTCTCTTCTCCTCACCCCCCCCACAACATTTCAACAGGGCAATCTATATATTAATAGAGAATTCAGGTGGTTGAGTGCTTATTTGTACTCAAAGCAAGGCCACCCACAGAAAAGGTAGTGGTTTCCACTGCCCCACACCAGACCCTGAAGTGGACTGAGCATACTCAGGAGCCCCCATAAACCATACAATATTGAGATGACAGTTGGAGAACAGCAGCAGAATAGTGGGGGTGGGTAGGAGTTGAGAGAGGGAACTGGCTGCTTGAAACTATTGGGCATTATGGTTGGCGTGATGCAACATTTTGCTGCAGGTCTATTTTGATTATTTATATTACTAAATTGCCAAGTAGCAAAAATGAACTGTCCTTTTTGTGAAAGGAAGTTTCTTAAGACTAACATCAAAGACAATGCAATATAAGCTTTCAAAGGGATATAAGCTTTCAAACCTGTCATATGTGGTGAGAATATGAATACCTTGATTAAGCATCAATGAAAACGGATTTGGCTACTAGCTACTAGTGATGAGTAGATGCAAAACAAGATTAATCTTAGGGAATCAAGTACTTTCTGTAGCAAACTAGCCACTTCCAATCTCTACTGACTGGGGATGCCAGTAAAATTTGCTATTGAATTCCAGCTAGAATCTTCATGCAGGATTCTTCTTCCAAAACATTTTTATTGTGAAGTGTGCTATAGAAGGACATGGAATATTAAGGTTCTGCCTCTCCAATGATTTCTTAGGATTTTCATATTTTCATGTCTGGTTTGAATTAATTTATTCTCAACATGATCCATGTGGATGTTGGCAGATTGTGGCACAAATCACATGAAGAGATACAGTCAATTCTCATTATCCGCAATGGTTAGGTTCTTGGAAATCCTTGCAGATAGCAAATTTGCAGATAACAAACCATTGATCCTCAGGGGTGCAAAGGCTACCTTATCGCCCACCAGAAGAATCTAGCAGAGACTCTCAGGAAGCCAGCAGAGTGGAGCAGGAAGTGCCAAAATATCTCTGAATGCGGCAAGGACGTTCTAGAGGCTGCAGGGACCTTCAGAACAGCACCTGCAACCAGCATTGCACCCTTAAACATGACTGGTGGCTGATTCTGCCAGCCATTTTTAAGGTCACACGTGCCATTCTGCAGATTTTGGAAGGTCTCTGCATACAGAGGCGCAGATAATGAGGAAAGCAGCAACTCTGCCCCTCACAGATAAGGGAGGTTGCATATAAAGAGGATTGACTGTAACTAAAAAATAGTGAATAAAACTTTGCTAGTATAGTTGATTGGTTCCCATAACAGTATTGCTTAAAATTATAATTGGATAAGACTAGCTACTGTACTGTTAGAATTGAGATTTGTTGTGAGAGGCAGTTATAGGGTTATATCTTTGTTCTACAGCCCATTGTTGTTGGTGAGTAACAGCTTCAGGCTACAGAGCTTTCTTTAAAAAATGACAAAGCACTCCAAACCTTTTTGAACAGGATGCTTTTCCAGGATAGACTGTGGATCATTTTTTAAGTAGATGTTTTCACGGAGAGCTGTAGGTGACAGGTGCGATTCTGATAACTTTCTTTGTTGAACCTGTCCTGCACTTGTCAATTTGTAACTTTATCTCTCCAGGTAAGCACTGGATCAACAAGAATAACCACATGCGTTGCAAACAGTGGACTACATGGTATAACTGGTAGCATGTAGATATGTGTAACACTCTACTCGTTTCCATGAGGTGGTGTTTATATGCCACTTGCACAGCTCCACAATGATGTCTGGAAAGTAGTTACACAGAGTAGCCCAGTCTTAGGTCAACAGTAGCCTAAAAATCTACTGGTGGAATTTCCCCTCTTCCATATGGGTCAAATATATCATCAAAGTATCTCAGGTACAGGAAAGGCATTTGGGCAAAGGTGCTGAAGAAGCGCTTTTCTACATCATCCACAAATACATTCATATACTGTGGAGCTATGTGGATACCTATAGCAGTGCCAATAGTCCTTCTTTTTGTGAGATGTTGTTGTGCAGAAGTTCTATAGCCATGGTTGCCAGATGGTGTTGAGGGCAAACATACATTAATTGCAGTTAATGCCTAGGATAATACAATTTGTGGATTTGGCATAGTATAAATACTACCACTGGACATTCATGTGTAGTACTTCTACAATAAGTTTTTTTTCTTCAACAGGTCACATGGTTCTTTTTGGTATCTCTCAGTGGAGTTCAAGTATAATAAGGATAATAAGCCTGTAGAATGTGATGTTGAAAAAATCAGCCTCCAGCCTTCAATTCAACAATGATGGCCACAGTACCTGATCTGTCAGTCTTTTCAGCTACAATGCTGAAAAGGATTCTGAGAGGTTGTGTATGGCACATTAATGCATAGCTTAAGATTACAAGGCAAATATTGCTTACTCAGAATTTGAGACAAAGAATTTCAATAGAAGCACTCTATGCAAGTCAAATCTTGTATTACAATCATCAGGACTGTGTTCAGTGATGTGGTAGAAGCATTCATTAGATCACAGATGGTGGAAATCAGCCTCCAGAACTATATCATGTACAGTATGTGGTTGTAGAAAGAGTCGCTGGGATTGATCAGACTGTTCCAAGTGCTCTAATGTGTGAAGTGACAAATCAATAGTACTGTAGGTGAGTTAAGGGTACAAGTATTGTGATTCCTCTGACAGCTTTGTAACATTCTTTTTCAGTAGACTTCTGTTTGCCTGTAGAGAAGCAAAGTGCCTTATGTAGACGGCTTTGGAAATGCCTGCCAGTTATGTGGAAGGCTGGTTCTTGATGAAAGCACATTTTAATCTTTCATTTGCAATTTCTTTGAGAAGGTGTAACACAATTCTTACCATGGTCTGAGTAGTAGGCTTTTCTACCTTTAGTTTACCTGATCTGATGCCCTGCTGTGTACATTTATACCAAAAAATGCAGCTGCTGCAAACAATTTTTAAAATCACACAGAAGACTATCTTCTAAATTGCCTGAATCTTAGATTAAGACCCTAAAGAAGAAGGAAACATGCCCTGAATTTTTTGACCAGTCACTATGTCTAAAATTATTATAACCACCCACAATCCACAACAGGACAAATGCAATGATATCAGCGGAGATTTTATACCAAAATAAATAAATCAAATCCTTGATTTGACTTTTATATAGAAATGAAACTATTTACTCGCTGATTTTCAAAGTCATTTTGGGAATATACAAGTCGATTAGGAAAGCAGGTTGCTAGAAATAGGAGAAAATGATGACCATAAAAAAAGACAGATATGAAGGATTGCTTCCCTACTTGGCTTTCCATTTCTGAACTTTTGAGAAATTCAGAATCGTACCTTTGAAACATGAATATATTCACGTGTACAGGTGTGCCCCAGTATCTACTGATTTGGTATCCACGATTTCAGTTATCCATTGATACCTTGGATACCCTATTGAAAATATAGGGGAACATCAAACAAATCTCTTTTTTTACCTTGTTGCAGCAGAACTACAGATGTTCCCCTAATTTAAAAAAAAAAGTATCCTCAGTATCCACAGGATGGTCTGGAACGAAACCCCAGCGGATATCGATGCATGCCTGTATACGATTTCTAGTAATTTCATAAAGACAATAAGGTAGGAATTCAGTTTTCTTTTTCATGTTTCATTCCCTTTTTTCAGAAATATGTATTCATGTAATAGATATAAATGTATTTGTTGGCAATTTGAACAAAATGAAAATGTATAGTATGTAATTAAAAAAAACAACCATCTAATGTTCTGCAATCTAAAATTTGTGAATGCTAATGCAGTTATGGGACTTGACATGAGCAATGTTCTATTCTTTCAAGCAAATTTGTGGGTAGACATACAGTATGTCCTGTGCTTCATATGTCCATATCTGGTTTGCAGAAAAAAATTGTTGTCTGGAATACTTACCTGTAGTATGAGGTAATCTTCAGACACCCAAATAAAAGTGTCACAGTTTTAAATTTTCTCTAGTAATAGACATGCTGTAGATCATGTGTGACCCTATTTCAGCCTGTTGTTTGGCCTGGAAGTTCCTAACTGCACAGCTTGCTCTCCAGTTCAACTTTCTGGATACACTGGAATGACTGTAAAAAGGTTTGGGGGAACAGTCCTTGAACTCCGCTTCTAGGGAGAGTTTAGCAAATGTCTACACACACATACTATATGTAAGGTTTCTAGACACCTCCAGGGCCCTGATTATTCTTAATTAATAATTTATTAATAATAAAAATATTTATTTCTAGTTTCGTGGTTTTTTTTTGTCTAAATAGGCCATGATAGATTGTGGTTTTATAAAGTCGGTTCCCGTGCTAAACATTTGGAAAGCACTGTTCTAGGGCTTCTACCATAACTTCAATATTGTGTTCACCCTGTGCACCTAACAGGAATGAATTCATGGCAGTGCTTTCAACAGTGAAGTTGAAAGACAGTCTTTATATGGGAGTTCCATTTGGGTATTCACAGCTCACAGCATACCTTCAAACAGATTGAAAACATAGAAATGCAGAAAAAAAATTGCTTTAGTTAACTGAGATATTGTGGCATCATTCTTTGTTTAGCTACCCTTATAAAGCATTTTGTCTCAATTAATCTTCCAAAATAACAGAGAATCTGGCACTTCAGAATCTGTCTATGTAACGCAATGGAGTTGCAAAGTGCTTAAAACAAGAGACATAGCTTGCAATTTGCAATAATAGATATTTAAAGAACAGATCTCAATATATGATGCAGGGCGCAATCCTCCCTGACTCAGAGAATAGTCCAAACGCACTTAACTTGGCCATTGTGCCAGCCAAACTTTGCTGGCCTAACTGTGCCGGCTTGAGTCCAGGTAAGGATTGTGCTCTTAAACTTCTAACACGAAACTAATTTTTGTTCAATGCTATACCTCAGGATATCTAGGAACTTTTATGTAATATGTAAAAATGCATTTCCAAGAGAGGATCAGGAAAAAAATCACAGTATCCGCTGTGTTGTAGGAATCAGCTTTTGAGAATCCAGGCAGAAGCCCTTTAAGTGATGTCAAATTTCTCAGGGGAAGGGACATAGTTCCCTTAAACTCTTCAGCAGCTATATAAACCCTCATACCTCCTTCTGCTGGCACTCATGACTGAACCCAAAATAAGGCAGCAGTTCTCATGGGAAAATTGGAATTTGAGCCTCAAGTTGTCATGCAGACTAACTGATTAATATTTTCAATACTATTGTTTCTACTCTTGCTGGTTTGTGACCATTTATGTAAACTATTTTTTTTCATAATTTAGAAACTATGTGTAGTTACTTTTTATAATCAACACTGGCAATTTCATAACTGAAATTGCTTTTCCCTCCCACACATTCATTTATGCCCATTCATCATAAATACACACACAGATTTCTTAAAGGGATGTTTGGTAATGTTAGTTTGCCTACATCTATCTTCTCCTTTTGGGGAGCAAAAGGCAAAATCATCACAATGAATGCATTTAATTTAAGGAAATGAAAGAAGGTTGTTTAGATTCTCTCTCTCTCTCTCACACACACACACACACACACACGCACTCGGCATAATGAATAATTTTATATTTGGAGGTCTATAAAATACAAACAGATTCTAACAGTTTTTTTAAATGATGACAGTAATATGTTACACTAGTATTACTCAAAAAAGTTGTGACAGAGGATGCGCAAACTATTTTCCATACTTTAATGGTGTAGGTCTTACAACCACTCAAGTTTTAAGTGACAACTGGATTGCTGAAAGAAGAATGCAATCACAAGTCTCTGATTTGCTGGAGATTTTAGCATTTATTTCTGACATTTCTACTCTGCTTTTCTATAAATAATCGATAGTCAAGTTCTTAAAGTTATCTTTATGGAATTAAAGTAGTAAGAGTAGTTAGGGATAAGTGTATCAAAGGACTTTAAAACTTAAGCAATGGGAATACAGGAGCATAGAGTTGGGGTGTACAATTCATATTCAGAATAAGTACACATTGCATGGGAGGGGGTGCTGCCCATACCATTCTCAACTTTCCTCCAAGTTGGGGAAGGGGAGAATACCTTAAATGCAACCTGCAAATGCTTGTGCTGTGTTGATATGCTTCCTAGGCCTAGGGCAGGTACATAACCAGAGCCCTGCTGGATCAGGCTAAAGGCCCATCTAGTCCAGCTTCCTGTATCTCAGTGGCACACCAGATGCTTCAAGGAGCACATAAGACAACAAGATACTTGCATCTTGCTGCCACTCCTCTGCATCTGGCATTCTAACGGGCCACAGCAAACCCCAGACTGCATGCTCTAGCAAACTTCACAATGCAGTGGCCTTCTATTTGGGACAGTTCAGAGTTGTCCCAATAAGATACCGCAAATCTAGAGCACAGAGACCGGGGAGTTCTTTCACAACCAGTATTCATAGACTGTGCAACATCACTGCATCATGCAACATCCAACAGCCCAGACATGTTGGCAGTTTCTAGAAACTGGCTTCCAGATTGAGCTGACATCAGCACAGAAGTTTATTTAATGTACCCTTAGAAGTTTTAAAAAGTATGCTTCATAATTTCATGAAGTTGGAAAAAAACATTTGTTTATACAAACTAGACTATACAGAGTTGATACAAGCCTCAAACCTGCTATAAAATATCATTTTAAAAACCATACTGAAGACTTCAGTTACAGATGTTAAAGCCACGTGGAGATATGGAATCAGAACTATAAAATCAAAACCATAGAAGAAAAATAAACAAACACAAATAAAAATATTAATTAGCAGTATTATTAGTTTAAAGAAATATAACACTTCAACCTGTATGAAGTTGATTCTAAGGCCCAATCTATGCATGACATGGGTGCTTACTGAAGAGTAAAATCCACAAACATCTTGTCACTTTTAAAAGCATGCCTTCACTGTGTCCTCAAGGGCTGCTGATCACTGGACTGCTAGCACTGGGCAGGCCGATGCATGTGCTAAGTGATGGAGTACAAGTAGAATGTTGATGTGGTAAGTGTTTTATCCATGGCCCGTTATCAGACATACATTGGACCTAATATTCTTGCCAAATTGCAACTTCACCATAAAACAGTAGCATAGCCTTTGCCAGAATAGGTCAGGAAACAAGAGCTATCGGCCACAATAATCTTCAGTAATACTTCTGTTTACTCAGCTAGCATGAAGGATTATGGAGATGAGTTCACCAGAGCTGACCCTCCAGGTTTATTAAATATTCAGTGAATATTCTGTACGCATGCTGCGAATTAAATAAAAAATGTAAAATGCTACAGAATACCATATGTTATATACTTCAAACAACACTGGAGCAGCTCTATTTATTTTTAATAATTTATTTTAAATCAGTTTATCAGGTATGTAACACAATAATGGCACAATGGTAAATCATGCTGTCATAAATATTTAGTAACTTTTGAGGTGTTAATTCGGCTATTTTTCCAGAGTTAAATTTGTGCATGATTTTTCTTTATAAGATTTGAGAAGTTATTTCTCTTCCTATTGACTGTTCCACCTTGGTGATTATGACACTTCTATGCCCTTCCAGAGATATCATTCCATATGATATTCAACAGTAGGAAATACGTGATTCATGGATATAAATTCTTCAAATAAATATTAAATAAAAATTCCCAGATTCCTACACCCCTCCCCTTAGCCATTCTCCTCACTAGTTTGCTATATAGCCAACAACAATCTGCCTTGCCTGGAAATCATCTGCTACTAGAAATGTCTAAAAATTAGATCAATAACATAATGTTCATCAGCTATGGTTTCACAAATAAATTAAATCAGAACTGAACAGTTTGCAAAAGAAGGCCTAAGGCTTCTATATATCTATACTATCATAACCTAAGGAATCAGCACAGTGTACATTAGAACGATAATATGGGCCTATTTACCCACTAACAATGGCTGTCAGCAGACACATTGAAAGATGCATATTAACATAATCCAGAACAAAACCAGCACTCTATCAAATACCAATTTAAAAGCTGCTATTCTTCTGTTCCTTGTAGCTTTCTGCTTTTTCAGTTTGATTCCTCCAAACAAAATCTCACACAAAAAATAATAGGACATAACACCAAACTACGTGAATTGCCATCTGAGAGGATTAAATTCATTATTTCTAATTGTGAATATGAACAAAAGTTCCATATAATCTCCAAATAGAAAATTAACTTTTTATGCAAAGTCAAACCCTAATGAAACCTAAGAAAACAAAACTTCATCAACTACAGACCTTGAGTCCAAAGGAAGCATCCTCCGAGGCCAAGACTTCAACCTGAAATTATAAGGAGAAATATCATTTCAAAGGTAGCCACTTAAAAAGATCTCCTAACCACAATACCACAATCCATGGAACAAAATATGAGAGAACAGAAGAGTGCATTCCTGTCAACACACAAAATCTAGATACAGAAGAGATCAGTGACGGTGAATCTATGACACACATGTCAAAGGTGACACACCACAATGTTTGGGGTGACACATCAATGTTCACCAACACCTGACAAAAATTGAGTTTATTTTACTCATTTTTCCTTTTTGCAATTATTTGATATTTCTTTATAGAATACATAGCACCAGACATGATTGGACTGTATTTTTTGTTTAAATAAATGAATATAAAGAACTGATTCTCTTTTTATTTGTTTGGGAGGGGGATTGACACGCCAGCAGAGTCAAGCTAAGCATTTTCCTTAAGAAATTCTGAAGCACTGAGCCCAAAAGGTTTGCCATCACTGGAATAGACAATACCAAGTTCTGGGGGGAAAAAAAAAAGAAACACATGTCTGGATTTTGGAATAACTGCATAAATATATTGAGGAATGCTTTCCCTTGCTCTTTTCACTGTTACCCATTTGGGTGTCTGCTGCCCAATTTGACATTTTTCAACAATGGCTATACAGACACACACCACAGAACAGAGAATAGAACTTACAGCTTGTATGTGGAATGAGCACAAGACCTTCTAATGTTCACACTACAGCAAGTTAAAAAGAAGTCTTGGACAAAAATGTCTGGATTTTTGAATAGTCTGGATTTCAGCTGTCCAGATAATGGATCATCTACGTGTAATGCCAAAATTTATGCATAATAAGAATTATGCTTGTAGTCCGACACACTAGTGAACTCATGTCAACTCATATGTTGAGACTTATGACTCAATCCTTCATAGGTTTATGCATGTTGGTAGTACAACTAGTAGATCTTGACCCACTGTGTGGTGGCAGTAAAGAAAGCCAGTTCTATAATGGAACATGAAAAGGTACAAAAGTGACCAAAATGATTACTGGGCTGGGCCCAATAATCTTTCCTAATAAGGTTACAGTGTTTGGGGCTCTTTAGAAAAAAGGTACCAGAATGGGGACAAGATTGAGATGTACAAAATTATGAAGGGGATGGATAGAACTGATAGAGGGATTTTCCTTTCCTTCTCTCACAACACCAGAACTGGGGGACATCCACTAAAACTAAGAAAAGAAAATAGATTTCAGGTTTGGATGGGTATTTGCAAGCCTGGTTTTAGGCTACCTCAGAATGCCAGGTGCAAGGGAGTGGCAACAGGTTGCAGGTATCTTGTTCTCTTCTCTGCTCCCTGATGCATCTGGTGCGCCACTGTGAGGTATAGGAAGCTGGACTAGATGGGCCCATGGCCTGATCCAGCAGGGCTCTTATATTCTTATGATCTCAAGGGGACTATGTAAGCTTGCTAAGGATTATAGTGTTATACACACTTACCTGACCTTTGGCCCAACTCTCTTACAGAACTGTAGTTTCCATATTTTTATAGCATCACCTAAACCCCAAAGTTCTATAATGGTGCATAAGGAAACTGCATGTGGCATAATGGTGCATGTGGCACTTTAAAAGAAGGCACTGACAAAATAGATCAGCAAGGACTGACATGCACTTGAGAAAAAGATTTAAATAGAACCAGATGAACCAATAAATGCATTTCCAATCTGGTCAGAGTACATTTATTTTTCAAAATAATTGACAAAAAAGCTATTTACTTGCACAAAATCTACAATTTATCTGTACTCTGTTGTACAATACAAAACATATATAGTGGGCCCCCATATCTGCAGATATGAGAGATCTGAGAGTCCCCCTTGCGTCCTTACCGCGTCTTGTTTTTCATGTAGCTGAGCTGGAAACGTGGTGATTCTTACTTAAACATTCTTGCTGAACTGAATAACCAACTATGCAGGCAACCAGCATGCATGGTAGAGAGCAACTAACAGGAAGAAAGACAGTTCCTGCTTCCTGTTAGTGTGCTGGCACATTCTGTTCTTCATGTTTAAGCAAGGAACACCCATGCCTGCAGTGCAGCTACACAAAAAAATTGAGTAATGTATTGGGTGTGTGTGTGTGGGGGGGTATTTTCACAGCATTGCCCCATATCTACAGTTTCCATATCTGTGTGGGGGCTGGAAGGGATCCATGACAGATATGGTGGGATGTGTAGATGTTAAACCCACATAAGCAAAACAAGGATCAGGGTCACAAGCGGAATTCAAACTGATCCTTTAAAGTAATCCATCTTGATAAAGTAAAGGGATGGATTAACTATATTGTCTAATGGGTTACCAATTCAAGTTCTATCAATAATCTGGGAGAAAAGAGGACAGAACAAAAACCATGCTTGATGCCACAGTTTCAGAATCATATATACCTACTCTTGACTGAAAAGGACATAAAACATATTCCTTTAAAGCTGTAAATGCAGTTTTTTTTCTTGTCATATCACAGAATCAAGGAGAGACAAGGACTTCTAACTTTAAATAGTAAACATTCTGGGTATATTTTACATACTGAATATGGACTTGTTCACAACTAGAATTTCTTATGTGAATTTCGAAGTTGAGCAAAAACTTTGCTCAAAAACTCAGCATGAACTTATCCCAGTAGATGGAAGTTCTAATTACAAAAAATGTACTGAATAGCACAGATAATGTCAATTCTATTTTTCTGTAAGGAATCAAAGAACTGTCAAGTGCTTAGATTCAATTCTGTGATAGAATATTTCATTTCATGTCAAGGACAGCTCTATAAAATACCAACATGCTATTTTTGTTAATAGAGATGGATTTTTTTCCCTCCAGTAACATACACTAAATCCTATTCAGTTTAATTTCCTCCTCTCCTATAAGGATGCTCTAGTGTCTGTGAAAGCAAATAGTCACAAAGTCATACTGAATAAGCTCTGTTTGGAATTCAAGCAACATAACAGCATACAGCATCTGCAAGGTTGCAGGAACTGCTTTTCTTAAGGGTTTACAACCTTGCCTTGAAGGAATCCCCCTCTAGTGGGGACAAGAGGGTACTTTAAACAGTTTTGAATATATATTGCTATACACCTAAGAAGCAAGCACACCTCTCTGTATTTTTCATCAGCTTGTCAATCATCAAAGTGGATTATGAGTTTAGTGGTAGGCACAACCGACCACTAAATAAAGGCTATTAGCAGTTGTGTTGTATCATAGGAAATAAAACAACTAGCCATTAACATCACAGTATGAAAGCCTCTGAACTGCAAGTTTTCTTCAGGCATAGGTGTTCATGGCCTGGGGCAGGGGGACTGGGGTGGTGGCAGCTGTTTTTACATGCTGCTGTTATATACCCTGGATGAGCCTTTGGCTCTCCAAAGAAAACAGAAGACTATAATAGATTGCAGTTGGTAAAATAAAAAGTATTTCTTTGGCTTATTCAGTGTTTCACACTGTAGATTTGTTATAGCAAGAAAGGAACCATCTTTCTCCTTGGAGTAGGACATTACTTTGGCTTATTCAGCAAATCTAGAAAAATTTCCATCAAAATTGTCATTCACTATCAAAATAGTGTAAAATTCAAAGTGCAATTTTTTTAAAATGTCAAATGTTATGAGAATCTAAATATTTAATTTCTAATTTTATATTCAAAACTAATTTCAGCGTAAGACAGAAGTTTTATTCTCTATCCAGTGCCAAATACAAGTATTTCCCAAAATGGGGAGTGTAAGCACTAGTAAAAGGAAAGAGAGAAAAGACTATATGGGACACAGCTCAGCAGCATAGCCTCCAACATTTCATTCACAAACATAGGGACACTCATGTGCTTGAGTATTTGTAAACCGGTGAGTATTTGTAAACAATTCAGGGGCAGGACTGGCAAATTACAAGGGGCCAGTACAGTCCAGGAAAATGAGCCATAATAATATGGCTAGAAATGAGCCATAATAATATAAAATCAAGCTTACATAGAAATATAAATTTAGATTATTTACATAACACTTGAAATCATTTATGTAAAATCAAGTGTCAAATTTCTAATTTGTATATTTACTGAACCAGCATGTATGATGTAACAAATAAAACATACCTGTTTACAGCTAAACAGATTCTGTATACAAGACCAGCCTGCCTTTCCACAGGATTCAGGACCTTTGGATTTAACTAGATGCAGGTTTCAAACCAACGATAGAAGACCGGGCCTGAGCTCCTGGACACTGAAAACTGGAAATGCATCCAGAAGCCTTTTAGAGGACCACAGAGGTTGTATGTGGCCTCTGTGGTCTAGGAAGTCTCCGTGGAGGTGTTTAAAGTGCACTTCCGGTTTCCATGAAAACCAGAAGTGCCCTTCCGATGCTTCTGGGAACGTTTTCAGGCCCATAGAGGCCAGGCACAGCCTCTGCAGGCCTCAGGAACACTCCAGATGCAACTGAAACAAGGTTCTGGTTGCATTTGGAAGCCTTGTTGATCGCAACCTTGGGGATTATCCGAGGAGTTTGGTATCCATGGGGATCAGAGAACAGCTCCCCAATGGATACTGAGGCATAACCAGTACAATATTACCTTCCATAATGCTGCTTCCTTGAAGGGTACAGTCCTAAACAGAGCTGGATTAGCAAGGACGGCTGGCTAGCAACACATCCAGCACTGCTTAGGATGGGCTGGAGCCTCCCCGTGGGGAGGCTCCAGCTTTCCCATGTGCTCCTCAGATCTGTGCCCGCTATAGAGTGGGCGCAGATCCGAGGAGACCATGTGGCCCGAATCGGGGCCGCATGGCCTCGCTGACGGGATTAGAATGTGGCCATATGGCTACCTCCCAAGCCTGCCCAGGTCCTGCCCAAGTCCCGCCTCTCCCCTCCCACCAATCCCGTCCTGAAACAGGACAGAGAATCCCTTGTACCGACCGTCTTCGGTCGGCGCAATGGAGGCGCTCCGTCGGCGGTCTGAAGCTGACGCTGCGAGCAGCATCAGCTTCAGAGATGCAGCCCCGACGCGGGGGTGCTGCTCGGCACCCACGCACCAGCGCTTCACTCATTGCTTTGACACGATGACGTCGCGTTGACACAAGGGCCACACTAGGATTGTGCTGTAACTCTGATTCCTTACAGTGCTTGTTTTCCTGGCATGACTGACATATTTTCCACCCAATGGAAGCAGAGCGTTCTGTAAGGTGCAGAATCAGTCATCATCAGGTTGTTTCTAATATTGTCTCCTATGCCACTGTTTCACAAAGTGCTCAACTTTCCAAAACACATCCCCCACATTATGGAAGTTTATTAAAACAGCAATTTTCAACCAATATGCCACGGCACATTGATGTGCCATGAATGGTCATGATTTTGGTTGAGGGTCATTTATTAAAGGGGTCACTGGGGGATGTAAACCCCCCCTCCCCGCTTGCAGGGTGGTGTGCCTTATCAATTGTCAAGAAATGAATGGTATGCCTTGACAATATTAGCACCTTGTCAGTGTGAAATGAGATGAATAAGGTTGGTCGCCTTGGTTGATGACCTTTGCTGGGGAATGGACAGGGAGAGTACAACCCTGTTAGTCCTGCTAGACCTCTCGGCGGCTTTCGACACCATCAACCATGGTGTCCTTCTGGGTCGGCTGGCCAGGTTGGGGCTTGGAGGCACTGTTTTGAAGTGGTTCCGCTCCTTCCTGGCTGACAGATCCCAGAAGGTGGTGCTGGGGGAGGCTTGTTCGGCTCCCCAGCCTCGTAAGTTTGGGGTGCTGCAAGGATCCATCTTATCCCCCATGCTATTTAACATCTACATGAAGCCGCTGGGAGAGGTCATCCGGGGGTTTGCAGTGGCGTGCCTTCAATATGCTGATGACACCCAACTTTATCTCTCCTTTCCCTCTGATTCTGAGGAGGCGGTTGAGGTCCTGGATCGTTATCTGGAGGCAGTTGGGGGCTGGATGTGGGCGAACAAGCTGAAATTAAATCCGGATAAGACAGAGGTGCTCCTGGTTCGGAAATCCACAGCTCGGGTATTGGACTGCTCTGAATGGGGTTGCACTCCCTCTGAAGGAGCAGGTCCGCAGCTTGGGGGTTCTCCTGGATCTGCAGCTGCGCCTGGATTCCCAGGTGGCGGCGGTGGCCAGGGGAGCCTTTGCTCAGCTTCGGCTGATTCGCCAGCTGCTACCATACCTGAGCTGCGCGGACCTGGCCACAGTGACCCACGCCCTAGTGACATCTAGATTAGATTCCTGCAATGCGCTGTACATGGGGCTGCCTTTGAAAACAGTCCGGAAATTACAACTAGTACAGAACGCGGCTGCTTGGGTGGTTGCTGGGGCACATCGGTTTGACTCTGTTGAGCTGTTGCTTCGACGACTACACTGGCTGCTGGTTCCTTTCCAGGCCCGATTCAAAGTGCTAGTTTTGACCTTTAAAGCCCTTTACGGCTCGGGTCCGGGGTATTTGAGAGACTGCCTCTTCCCATACAATCCTGCCCGTACTCTTAGGTCATCTGGGGGGGCCCTTTTGACTGTACCGCTACCAGGAGAGGTGAGAGGGATGGTGGCCAGGAATAGGGCCTTCTTGGTGGTGGCCCCCCAACTTTAGAATACCCTCCCCTTAGAATTAAGAACTGCTCCCTCTTTGGCAATATTTCGGCGGGGGCTGAAGACCTTATTTCAACAAGCTTTTAATTGTTGACAGGCTGGCTGGTTTTTTATAATCTCGTTGTATATTTTAGGATCCACGGGGTTTGTTGTTTTAAATTTTAATTATTTTAATATTGTTCTTAATTATTGTTTTTTAATTGTCAAATATTGTGATTTTATTGCATTTTAATGTTGTAAGCCACCTTGGGTGCCCATGGGGCAGAAAGGCGGGATATAAATTCAATAAATAAATAAATAAAAAATCACTGTACTAAGAATATAATCCAAAAACTCTAAGTCAGCTCACATGCCCTTTGCACTACAGTATTTATATTCACTAGGACATTTATGTACTTTCTCTGTGCACACGTAAAGACAAAAGACTCAGTGCTCAGAAGTACTACTTGTTTTTCTGCGACGTTTCTCCACAAACTGTACACTTCAGCTGCTTGGCAGCTTGAGGGTACAATCCTACCCAATCTTCAAGTGTCGATACAGCCACAATGAAGCCCTGGGGTAAAGGAATAAACATTCCCTTACCTTGAGGAGGCCTCAGTGACTGCCCCGCCCCAATTGCAAAATGCAGTGCACACCCTGTTGGCACAGCTGCACCAGCACTGGAAAGTTGGATAAGATTGGGCCCTGAGTTTCAATCCTAATAATAAATCCTACGGCATAATAATAAAAATATATGATCTATATTAGTAATGCACGACACCAAAAGAAATTTTGCTCCCAGTCATTTTATATAGAAAAACAGACTTTGGGCCGGTTTAGATATGATGGCAACAGATCCATGCTTTAAAACTGGGACACTGCCAAATCCATATACAGTGTGAACTGATGATGATTTAAAGCAAATTACAAGAAGGCAGCCAGATGAATGCATGTTCCTCTTGCATTCACTGCCCTCTAGAACTGCCGTTCTCCAACGTTTTTCTTGTGGAGGGACTTCGAATCCAAACATAACCCACCAATGGGAGAAAATTTGTTGACAAGCAGCACTTATAGCAATTTTGGAAAGCAATATCAGCATAATGCATGGACATAATTCATAATGATTCATAATAATTCATAGAGGGTTTTGTTGTTGTTTTGGACAAATCCTTAAATCCAAATTTGGCTACATTTCATTGTGTTTAATCAATCATTACAGAGGCCAGCTCCTCCAGATTTCTGTGGGAGTCTGCTAGTAAGAAGTATGCTTCTAAATTAACCCTAAAATATGGTCTAGTGTTAAATGTGAGCAATAATCACTATCATCCACAGTAAAGGCAGCTGGTGTGACAAATTAGTATAAATACTTTCAACAAAATATTTAAGTGAAAGTCAAAATTGTTTACATGAAAAGGGACTGAGCGCCATACCTTTCTCTTAGCTGCCTGCAGCGTATGGAATGAGAGAGAGGCCACAACGCTGGATCTTGTGACTGTTTTTGTTAAGCATCAGGAAATGGTCCTTGCAAAACGAAGGCAGTGACTTTTACTACAGCCTGCTGATACAATATCAGTTTATTCACCTACTTGAAGGTACTTTTCCATAAAGAATCAGAGTATCTGACATAAAACCTGATTTTTCTTTGCCCCTCAGAGTTCACATGAAGTTTAAATGACACAATGGACAGAACTTTTAACATCCACAGGTTTGCTACTGAAATACATATGAACATCTGAAATTTCTACATCAGCATGTTGCTGTGAGTGTACATGTACACCAGCAATATACTAAAGGATTATTATTGCTCACATATTTTTTAGTTATTTAAGGGATATCTATTCCATCTTTAAATACAAAAATTCAATGTTGAACCTTTTAGAGGGCTGAAAGAAACAATCCTAGGTAATGGAGACATTTTTGGAAATGCCCACTTCTAATTTTTACTTATACCAATCTCATCATCAGATAGAATGGAAAAACATAAAAAGTGATATGTAATGAGCAATGTTGGATACAAATGATAAGCACATTTTAATTTTGGATATTGATAGGCAGACCAATACTGAATTGCCCGGCCACTTGAGCGAGCAGCAGTAACCAGGCAGCTACTGCTGCAACCTGCGCCAGCCAGGCAGGCAGGAGAGGCACGACAGGAGAAGGCGACATTTGTCCCCTTTCCCTGCGGTAAGGGAATGGGCAGGCGAGCGAGGAGTCTATTTGCTCCATGAGAATCTCTATACAGGGCCGTGTGGTTCCACAGAGGTTGGAATCGGCGGCGAAGTTCGCCTCCAGTCCTACCCCCACACCGCCCCTCCCGCAGCTGAGAAACACCCTCCCACCCCACCCAGAATCCTCGCAAAGCCAGTGAGAGGTAACCTTACCTCTTTCTGGCTTAGTGCCGCCGCCTCAGGTGGCGAATGGCCAGCTGTGCCGCTGCGCGGGTGATAAAAGCTCACTGGCCGCATTGTACATGCCTTACGGCAGTTTTGTAACACTTGTATCGCCCGCACTGAGGGGCTCAGGATTGAGCCCTTAGTACAAAACATTTAGCGTTCAATTTTTTAAAAAAATGACCAATTTTTTTTTTAACAGCATTGTGCTATAGCCAATTTTATATGACCCAGAGGAACAGCAAAATCAGGAAACACATCCTTGTTTTCTATCTCAGGGAGATTCTCAAATGACTTGTCTTAACACTAACATCATTACCTGAATTGCAAACAAGTACTCAGACCAAATATTTTCAATTTATGAAAAAGAATGCATAAAAATATACAAAAGCACGCACAAGTTACAATAGGCTCCAGCCTATCTATCGTGGTCATCTAGTCAGCTGTTGCCTGCTACAATTTGTTGCTTAGATCTTGGTCATTATTAATTTCTATCACATAAATCATATATTAATTTATACAATTTAAACATTGTGTTCTATTATATGCACCATCAACACTGTTAAGCCAAAGCATGTTAAAACAACAAAACTTGTATAATCATACATGTATAATATCATGTGTAACCAAGTATAATATAATGGTTACACATTAATTTTTATGTTAAAAAGGATTGGAAAGGTTTTTAGAAACTATAAACCTTTTTCCAAACTACCTTGGAAGACTTGCATGCCCTATACAGGCAGGCCTGTGTTATCCACAGGGTTTCTGTTCCAGGAACTCCCAAGGATAAGGAAAACTGCGGATGTGGAAATCCACGGCTTTCTGGCCTGGCACCCCTCCAAATACTGCTGTGTCCTGTAAATACCAGTTCTCCTTCTGAAAATGTACAGGGAAGTAAGTCATCAAGCACGTGAACATGATTTGTATGATTTGTATTTTTTTTACATATGTTAAAAAAAGAGCCAATCTGCATCCATCTCAATATTTATACATTTTGTAGTGCAAGAAATGTGGGCTGCATGATCAAAAGGCTTTAGATTATGCTCCACAGGTAACATAAAGGTTCTATTTAGGTACTAATATGTTTTAATTGTTATAGCAACTAATTAGTATGCCTGCTTGTCCAGGAAATACATTAATTAAAAAGTGGAAACTTGATTAAAATCAATTATTTAAATCAATCCTTTTTCTTGGCGATTTAAATCGTCTTGATTTAAATCAATCTACCCTGCTTGCCTGCATCCCACACTTGCTTGTTAATTCTCCTCGTTCTCCTTATTAGCATGCACAGACCATGCAGCAGGCTCAAGGACACGGCTTGCTGAAAGAGCTTTACATTTGGTTAGAAGATGATGTTACAATAAGAAGACTTGATGTTGCCCCATATTATTAAATGCTATTTAGTAGTTCTTTAGTTTACTTCTACAAAACGCTACACATTGTCAAACAATTTAGAAAACCAATTAAAATATATATTTGAGTGTATTTAAAGAACTCAAAGGTTATTATTTACAACACAACTGTTTGAGTCATTGCCTTCTCTAGCCCACTTTCTGGGATCGTATTACAAGTACTATATTTTTCAATACACTAGAAATGAAGGGCTAAACAATGAGAAAATGAAGTAAATAGCTATATAATTAAAAGCAGTTGTCATCGGTGTCATTTTCATCACATTGCTTTTATTGGGATCATCTCAAGAGGGGACTGGGCATATTTGTAACAATTTCTCCTCTTCAAGATTAAAAAAAAGAGTAGTTAGTGAAAACAAAAATAAACCAAAACCAGTCACAGACCTAAACTTCTGGATCAGTCTTCTTTTCTGACTAAAGTACATGGGCTTTTTCTGTGGTATGCTGTTCAAGGACTACCTTTGACTACTGGGGTGGAGAATTCCGGCCCCCGAGGCTGAGTCATGTGACCAGCAGTGTCCTCCTCTCCCCTCTCTCTCCAATCCTATGGAATTGGAATTGAAAGCACCATCCCAGTGAGGAAGCCCTGCCCCCACCCCCGCTTGTCAACTTCCTGGGGTGGAGGATTTCCCCCTGGGTTGACCAGCATTGTTGAGCACTCCACCAGAGTGGAGTGGTCATCCTTTCAGGGAGTAACAGGAGTCCTCCCTTTTCACTTTCTTCCCTCTCAGAACTTGGTTTGGGTGCAGGGGGGTGAGAGAGTGGGTTGAACCAGTGGTGTCATCTAAATGATTTAAGAACAGGTACTCACTTTTGATTGGCACGTGTCGGGACCCGCCCACCGGAAGTGACGTCATAAGCCAGAAGTGATGTCGTGGCAGGCAGTGACATGAAAAAAGCCCTTTTTGAGGCCTCAGATGATTTTAAACTGACCCAACAGTTGCAACAGTATTCCACAGCACCCCCAGAACATGTTAAGGAGGCCTGGCATCATGTTAAAACCCCAGAGCAACTCATTTTTCAGTGGCAAGGAAAGGAAAGGCTCCGCTCGCTGCCTGCCTGCCTGCCTGGCTCTGAGAACATGCAGGCAACTCAAACATGCAGGAAATGCAAACGTTGCAGAGGGCGGAGTCGACGAGTGGGCGGGCGAATGGGCGGGGCCAGCTGTAATCCTAGAAACCGGTACTTGCGTACCCCCGCGTACCCCCTGCATGACATCACTGGGTTGAACTCTGATTCCCTGTGAGAGGAGAATGTGGGTGGGTGGATGTGAAGCCTGAACACTCTGTGAGAGAGGATGGTGTTGGGTGGCTGTGGGGTAGAACTGAGATATTTAGGAGGGAGGTGTTCTGGGAGGGGTGGGAGGGGTTTGGTGGCTTTGACCACATGGATCTTTTGCAGACTATTGCCCTTTCCTACTTTCCCTTCCACATTCCTTCATGTATGACTTGTGGGAGGAACATTTGTTGACAGGTCAGGCTGTTTCTTTATATTCTTCATTAAGAGTGTGATGAGCCATGGAAGCTATGGTGGTGGACAGTCGCGGATCTGTATTTTGGGGGCCCTGAAGTTTGAACTGTTATGGGGGCCCCTTTGCAACCAGCAATTAGATCTGGGTAACCACAGTTATTAATTTAATATTCTATATTAAATAATTAAAAACCTTCACATACAGTAGACCCCAAAATTTTAAGCAATGTGGACTAAAGTTGCTTCTGGGGCCCATCCAGAATCAGGGGCCCTGAAGTTTAAGCTTCATTTGTTTCATAATAGATCTCTACTCCTGGTGGTGGTGTGGGGTCAGACAGGCTGTTTCAAGGAAGGAAGGAAGGAAGGTGCATCATAGACTGGGGCTTTCTTGGACTTCCCCTCTGTTTCTTCTTCAACCCTCTGATGACTGGTGGTCTTAGTAGTAACCCCCTGAATCTGAAGTTCCTGCTACTGAATGCCAGGTCAGGAAATAATAAAACCTGCATCATCCAGGACTTAATCCTGTATGAAGGTACTGACCTGATGTGTACTACAGAAACCTTTCTGGATGAGGTAGGAGTAAGTCTCTTTCAGCATTGTCTGTCAGGTTTCTGGGTTTTGAAGCAGCCACAATGGCAGGAGTGGGGAGTCTGGGTCTTTTTGTTTTTGTTTTGTTTCTCTCAGGTACCCTACCCAGCAGTCTACCAGGTTTGAGTGTCAACACACTATGTTGGACGGGGAGGGCAGGATTGGGCATCAGGGCAGGATTCTGCGTTAAGTCAGACAGCACACAAACGGAATCCCAATAGTCTCCCTGCCTGAGCTGATCTCAGACATGGCACTGGAGTCCACCTGTTTATTGGTGCAGGGGGATTTCGGTGTTCATGCTAAGGCCTCTGGGGTAGGTGCAGCTCAGGTGCAGCTGGGGTAGGTGACAACCATGGGCCTGGCCCAGAAAATTTCGACCCTGACACACAAAAGACAAGGCACGTGTTGGACCTGGTATTTACTGCTGGGCAAGCAGATGGTGATCTGGATATGGAGATTGGCAGAATGGGCAGCACAATGGAAGATGCATTTCAATGTAGATAAGTGTAAAGTGATGCACATGGGGGCAAAAAATCAAAACTTCACATATAGACTAATGGGTTCTGAGTTGTCTGTGACAGCTCAGGAGAGAGATCTTGGGGTGCTGGTGGACAACTCGATGAAGGTGTCGACCCAGCGTGCGGCAGCAATTAAGAAGGCCAATTCCATGCTTGGAGTAATTAAAAAAAGGGTTGAAAATAAAACAGCCAATATTATCATGCCATTGTACTAATCAATGGTAAGGCCACATCTAGAGTATTGCGTATAGTTCTGGTCACCAAATCTCAAAAAGGACATAGTGGAGCTGGAAAAGATGCAGAAGAGAGTGACAAAAATGATTACGGGGCTGGGGCACCTCTCTTATGAAGAAAGACTGTAGCGTTTGGGGCTCTTCAGTCTGGAAAAAAGGCCCCTGAGGGGGGAAATGATTGAAACATACAAAATTATGCATGGGAAGGATAGAGGGATGTTCTTTTCCCTCGCTCACAATACCAGAACCAGGGGCATCCACTGAAATTGAGTGTTGGGAGAGTTAAAACAGATAAAAGGAAATACTTTTTTACCCAGCAGGTAATTAAGCTATGGAACTCCTTGCCACAGAAGGTGGTGATGGCATCTGGTCTAGATACCTTTAAAAGGGGACTTGACAGATTTCAGGAGAAAAAGTCCATCGTGGGCTATATGCCATGATGGGTGGTACAACCTCCTTATGTTAATAGTGGGCTACTTCATAATGCCAGGTGCAGGGGAGTGGCAACAGGATGCAAGCATCTTAGTGGCATCTCAATGGTCTACTGAGCTCCCTTAGGCACCATGTGGGACACTGTGAGATACAAGAAGCTGGACTAGATGGGCCTTGGGCCTGATCCAGCAGGCTCTTCTTATGTTCTTATCGAAGTGATTCTGTTATCATGGACAGATAACTTCCTGTAAAGATTTAGGCTTGCTGGAACCACTGCAGAGGAGGGAGGTCACATTGCATCGTCTGCCCCCAGAGACTAAATAAGCAAAATGACTTTCAGAATGCAGAATGGTTTGCTGTTTAATGTTGCTACATAAAATGGCTAGTTTCCTGGGAATGTTTCTTACACAAGCCCTGCTAGGATGAATGAGAATTTCACACAGATACTATTGGGTTCCTAAACCATTCCATATTCAAGTCATTAATCTTGCATAGTAGAAGTTCCCAGTAGACTAGCCAATGGCATTTATATTTTGTAAAGCTTTTACTCAATCAAGATGCCACGCACATAGGGTTTTTTTAATTGTTTGCATTGATTTAATCTCTTATTCAGTGTTTTACAGCATGATCCTAAACATGTGACTCAGAAGTACTAGTCTTATTCTTTAGTACAGTGGTTCCCAAACTGTGGTTCGTGAGCCGATTTCAGGTGGGTTGTGAAGCACCTAGGGCCACCATATTGAAAATATGGAAAGATGGGATGCTGAAAAGGGGAATGGCTCTGTCATTGTTTTGCTTGTGTCAAGGTTGTAAATAGGCTTTTTTCATTCTGATGTATTTTGCTATTGGAAAATGGCTGAGGAATAACCCAACTTGTTGCTGCATTATCAGGAAAGAAGCAGGCTCTGGCACCACAATGACAGCACTTCCAACCATGCCATCACTTTCGGTGGGTCCTGGACAGATTGTCATTCTAAAAATGAATGTGTGCTAACAGGTTTGAGAACCACTGCCTTAGTAATTCTGCTAAGATTCCAAATGGTTCAAATAGTTGGCCTTCCACAGCCCACACTATAGCCAGCACTGGGAATGAGCAGACTAGAGGTTTCCCTGGAGTAAGTTCACTTCCCCTGTATAAGCCCCAACTTGCCCAGTGGAGCTACTTGGATCTGTGCCAGCAAAATCACTGGCACAGGTCTGAGAAGCCCCAAGTCAAGGAAAGGTTTGGGAGGGGGAATATGATATGGCGGAGACCTCCTCCGTTGGTCTCACCCTCTCCCAAGCCTGATCAATGCTGTCTCCACCCCCCTGCCCCCATTATGCCCCTCCCCACCCTTGTACCACACAGAGCAGTTCCTACCTGCTCCTTACTCCCAGGGTGTTGCAAACATGCTTTACAGCACATTATACCCTAGGCCAGAGCGGCATCCATTGGGCCAGCGAATGGATTGGGCAATCACTCTGGTAAACAGTACCTGGTGAAATGTAGTGTTATTTTCTGTGCAAAATTCCTCCACTAGCACACTGGTAGAAATTCGTTTGCTTATTTGAGAAATTTGTATCCTGTCTTTCCCATTATGAAGCAAATTCCCAAGATAGCTTACAAAGCTCCATCATAAAATGAACAAGGTATCACAACAGTAAGTAAATCATTTTAAAAAAAAACTCAACATACATGGTTGAGCCATCAGATTAGTTCAAAGGAGGCAGTCAAGTCACATCACTGTTACAGGTGGGCCTTGTTTATCCATGAATTGGGTGGAGATCCCTTAACCTTCCTTTATTCTTACTATGGGTCACTATAGAGTCCCAAATGCTCCAACATCCATGCATCCTCCCCCCATTAGAGTAAACTATTACTTTCTAAAACTGGCATACAAAAGGCACAATCATAAAAATGGTCAAAATAATTTTGAATGACAGGATGTTTGTGCGCACATGGACAGTTGTTCCTTAAAATAGTATATTTTGCCATTGCCGAATCAACAATTTCATCTAAAAGATAATAATCATGCAGCAGATTTCAGTAAAATGAAATCCTGTACCAAATTGTACTTACACATTCTCTGGAAAAGAAAATGTACTTATGAATGCCTCGGCTATATAGACATATAATTAAGAGAAATAAATAATATTCCAGGAAAGCTAGGCCTAAGACTCCTACTACCCCCTTCATAAGGCTATCAAATAATTTTACAAAGAATTACAAAAAATAAAAATAAAAAGATTGAGGAACAGAAATCTAACATTTTTGTTAGGGCTTTTTTTTCTTCCCCAGAAGTTTTTAAAATTTTATTTAATTGAACTAACATCCAAGATGCTGAGTTATACAGGTATTGAAGGTATAAGATTGGAATGGCAAATACAGAAAGATCTTTCAAAGGTAACAGATGTATCAGGAGCACCAAGCCCTGTGAAGAAGGTGATAATTGCTTATGCTAAGAAAAGAAAGGTGTTTAAAAATGAGTCACTGTTCTCAAAAGATCCACGGAATCCCATTTTGTGCTGGAGAAAAGAAGCCATTAGGCTATTAGATGATATCTGGATAAATCACAATACTGTATATGACATGTTATGTTTTTCAAAAACGTTTCCTTGAAGGGGATGTGCAACTGAACAGGGACTTTTTCACTCATGCAGAGGTATGAAGGATGAACTAGACATGACAGCAGTTGCCACCACACTTGTTTATTCACATGCCTGACCAGTTCACATATGAAGTGGAGAGATTGGCTCTGATTTTTATATCAATAGAAGCATGCAGAAACATTCTTGTTCCATCACTTCAGACACTTTTCTTCCAAGCTTGACTTCTAGAATTGGAGTCAGGCTGGATGAAGAGTTCTAGACAACAGCAGCATAGAAAGAAAAGGTGGAAAGAGCGTTTAGTTCCTTTAACCACATTCCCTTTTTGATGTTACAATTAGATACCCACACCCCCTTTATATGTGAATAGCGTAGACATATGCTTAAAAAATGTGGCTGCTGCTGTCACATCTAAAATTGATTCTGAGATTTAGGGTGAAATCCAAAGACTCTTCAGCCGATGCAAGCTGCTTGTGTTGGCTCTGTGCTGTTGCATGTCTACGTCAGCACAAGTGGCACAGGGTCAATGCAAGCAGTAGCACAGGCCCTGCTGCTGGGCTACTCTGGGTGGGGAGAGGATGAGAGGGAGGGTGGAATAGGGTAGGGGCGTTCCTGTGGGCAGGGCAGCACCAATTTGGGCTGCTGCAGCCCACTCGGACTTGTACTTGCTAAATAGTGGGCACAGGTTCGAGCAGCCCCATAGTGGAGGCTGGAGTTTACCCCGGGGTATGGGGACAAACATCCTCATGTCCCGTGGAGGCTTCATCAGCCTCCCAGCCTGCGGTGGATACAGCCCAGGCCAGCCTGTTCCAGGATAGGTTAGGATTACGCTGTTCATCTGGAGAAATGGATTTAGCTCATAGCCATTATATAAATCCTTTCATAGAAAGGATAGAACTACATCTTTTCACAGAATTCTTTTCTTTTCCTAAATGTAAAAGAAAAGACATGTATATGCATGTCCTGTTGTACAACCCAAACACAAAAGTCTGCTAATATTTGCACAGATAGACCTAGCACGGCAAATCTTATATCCTGCTTTTAGTCCAGTTCTATTTTTTAAAAAGGGGAAATTCTCACCAGAAGAACCCTCCATAGTTCTTAGATTGTGCATACTGTACTCTATTCACCCTGTCCAATCCTGATCAATCATCCTTCCACTAGGGGCACTTTACACATTATTGAAGGGTCAAGTTTCTCACTGGAAGTAAACATAACAGGGAAACACAGCCAATTCAGGTTCCCTAAAAACATAATGGATGATTGAGCTCTAATAAGAGACATCTTGATTTCACTCCTTTTTCTTTCTCTTGACCAGGTGGTTCTTCTATGGTACAGGTTCCCAAGGGATTTAAACTGCCTTTTAAAAGATCACACTCTAACCAAGGCACTGGTTTCATACTGAAACTACATATATAGCCTCAATTTGCACTGCTCTCTGCCTGGCCAAAATGAGATGCACTCACCCTTCCTCCACTTCCCATAACTATGTGAGGGGAATGAAGCTATATGAAGGCAAGCTATATGAACCCTGCAGCTAAAAATGCTGAGTCTTTTCTCAATTCAGGTAATTTATAGTGGGAAAACTAGGCCTAAGGATTGTGGTTATGGATTGATTATATTTGTTACTGATTGATTACATAAGACCAATTCAGTCAATAATATAAACCATGTAAATTATTGAGGACACCCTTTCTGTGGGGATCATGTGTTACTTCCTTCCCTGCATGCCAAAGGAAGAGATTGATGGCACAATCCTAACTCCCCTGTGCACTGGAGGAGTGCACGCTCCGCTTTTGCAGGCTGTTGCAAACTTGGACAGTGCAGAAGTTGGCGGTTCTAGTGCAAACTTGTGCCAGCCATTTAACAAGTGCAGATCCAAGTTGCCCCATTACGCCAGATGGGACTTACCCTATACCCTTTACCCCATTTAAGTTTTACAAACAAAAAACAGGTTGCAAGGCAGAGGCCCTTGCCCAACCTTTCAGTTTTGAACTAACCACAGGTCCTATTACACCCAAATTCAAGGAACTGTGCTTAGTTCACAAGCAAATCTAGACACTTTCGATCTCCTCTTGGTGCATGAAGGAGGAAAAGAGAAGGGAAAGCACACATCATCGGAATGGATAGTTCGTCACATAGAACAGATTATAGGGATGTGTTATTAAAAGAGGTGGGAGGGAGAAAGAAAAAAGGAGAGTATATAATTAACATTTTGCTTCCATGCATTCTAAACATGGAAAGTCCTAGGAGGTCTTAAACATATCACCACCTAGAACCTGCATGTCAATATTTACAATGGAAACAATTGATTGTGGCTAATTGATTGTGAGATTATCAGTTTTTTAGATATACTAAATCAGTATGATAAGACTCCTGGGAGACATTTCTCTCTCAACGTATTTAAAAATCCATAAATAAAATGTATGCATTATACTTCATTATGCACTCTTAATGCTTTCCAACCACACCCTCCCCAACTCTGTATTCTTCAGTTATGAAGCCAGTTCCATACACGGGATGAAAACTGACAACAAGGGCAATGCAAAAACATTCAAGAAGTTAGCAGACTATTGTGACTCAAACAAGTACACCAAGTCACTTGTGCAGGAAAAAGTTCCAAAATATGATAATCACACTAATCCTTTGAAATGAAAACAGATCCATGAAATACAATAATCAAAAAGCTAATGTTCCTTTAATAATTAAAAAAGCAAGCAGCAGCACTCCTGTAGAAACAGAATGCATATTATACACAGCCCTCAAAAAATTCTAATGAGATGCAAGCAAATACATATAGCTAATAAATGCTGGCACAAATATTAACATACAGTTTCAAAGCTCAGGCTCAGGCATGCACATGAGATTATCCAATATGAAAAAAGAAACACTGGTGATCTCTATACAGAGAAATGTTCATTACTTGTCTCCCTACATATGTAAAACCCATAAACATAATGGAAGCGTTAATACCTCACACTCTAGGTACTTTCCAACCCCCTCTGATGAATTTATATTTTCCAATTATGAAGTCTGCCTTTAATTTTGCACTCTGAGGTGGAAGTAAAGAAGGTGAGTGTACATGAAGCAGCTCATTTTACGCAGGATTTGAGGAAAGACTCAAAGGTGAAAGGCTAGCACTTTAATCTCTGAACTATCCTGGCTTTTCAACACTTTCATGTTTTCTAGAGTCCATTCCATGCATACAAACATGCTGCACAAATTTTCACAAAAAAGTGGTTCTTCCAAACTAAGAACATAGTGAAGAAAAACAGCCACTGATAACTTTTACAACAATGTGTATTCCAAGAAGTTTACTGGGAGAAAACCTATCTCCATTCCATGCAGTATAGTCTAGACAGGAGAAAACCAACATGCTTCCTCAAAAAAAAAAAAAAAGGTAGATATTTATTTCATTCACATGAATGTATCTAATATAACATAATAAAGTGTGGAAATGAGCCTGTTTGATAGCCAAAATAACTTGTCTCTGCATGGTGCTGTTCACTGGTTAATGACAACTATAGGATATTTAGATTTCAGTACTAGGTGGAGTATGGTAAAATAAACCATATTACATCCAATATAAAATGACAGACAAGTATTAACTCTCCTCTTTACTTGGATGAAAGGCAGGACACTGCCTCTACAAATATATTTCTAAACAAACTTGTCTTCTTTGTTTCCATACAGATGGTATAGCATAGGTGACATTATAAATTATATTGAACATACATAGTGAAATATTATTGAACTAAAACTGAGCTACAATAAATTCAAATAAATTTCTAAGTAAAGAAGCAGCCAAAAGTCAGTCTAACACAGACATATTAAAAAGTTATTTTTTGCAAACTACCTCTTCTGAAAATATGGATTTTTATTTTGTCTTCATTTATTCTGCTCTCCCTTATATCCCATAGAATATTACTTGCTAAAGACTCTGCAGCAGTGATTTTAGACCAACTGTTACCAGTGGGTGTCAGCCTAACAGTACAATAACAGCATGGGGGAGGGGAGGAACAAATAAAGTTTTTCTAAAAAAATAAAATCCTCAAGAGACTACACGTTAAAAAATATGCATTCAACAAATGAAGAGACAAATGTGTTTTCTTCCTGCAATATTCCATTACCATTGTATTCTCAAAGGTATTTTTCCCTATACAGAGAGAGAGAGAGAGAGAGAGAGAGAGAGAGACTGACAAATTTATAAAATGGAACACGAAGAGATTGCCTTTTTAATTAAGAATTCACGAAGTTAAGAGCCTCTGTAAACCCCACTTTAGTAACCTGAGCTAATTTATCTAGTACTGCTAAAGAGAATCCAAAAAATCTGAAAATAGGTATTCATCCAAGCAGACATAATCATGACTACCCTGCCACAGCATTTGTCCCTCCCACACATTTGGGGGGGGGGGGGAATGTATAGGTGCTGTTTGTAATACGTTTTTGTACTTGTCTGTTTCAGTAAAACAGGGGCCTTAAACATAGATCTTTAAAATTCATATGCTCCTCATTAGTATAAAATGGCTTGTGAATGCAAAAAATAAGAGGCTATCGAAGTCTGCTGTCAGACTAACTTTTTCTGTTATGATAAAAATAAAAGATTAAAAGCATATATTCTAGTTCAACTATAAGATTAAGTGCATAATATATATTTTTGAAGTTTTATACTTGTCTGTTCTTTCCAATTTTTATTATACAAAAATGAAGACTGTCTTATATTCATTTAAAAACTGTGTAAGCAGGTAACAAATATGAAATCATATTTTTCATCTTCCTGCATCTTTCTTCTTCAATCCACATTAAGCTGCAGTATATACTGCACAGTCTGTGGGAAATATGACTAGAAGGTATGAGGTTTTTATTTATTTAGAGTTCCCACCATATAACTGAAGCTCACAAACATTCCTAAGCATGTCTACTCAGACGCAAGTCCATTGTATTCAGTGGGGCTTATTCCCAGGAAAGTGTGTAAAAATTGCAGCCACCAGTGTTGCCACAGTGCAGCCCCGAGGTAAGGAAACCAATGTTCCCATACTTTGAGGAGGCCGCTGTGGCCGCTCTCCCACCACAGGATGCAGCGCACACCCCACTGGCATGGCTGCCCCGGCACTGGAAAGTTTGATAGGATTGGGCCCGTAGTCTATCTCACAACAGTTCTTTGAGGTAGACTAGCACTGGTCTCCGTTTTATGGATGGTAAACTGTGTTTTTCACAATGCAGTGTTGAAATTTGAACCCAGGTCTCCTAAATTCAAAACCAGCACCCAACTGACACCACCACACTTTCCTTCCCATAAAGAATCATCTAATTGCCTTCCCATCCATTAATAATATTGATTGTGCCAAGAAAAGGGTTCAAGCAAAATATTCAATTCAAAATGAAATATCTGAATTGACAAACACAACCCTTCACATTCACGATGATTTTTTAAAGGAATTACATTTTGAAGGGAGAGAGAGAGAGAGTGGTCTCTCTCTCTCTCTCTCTCTCTCTCTCTCTGTGTGTGTGTGTGTGTGTGTTATGTGCATACGCTTATGTGAGAGACGTCCTTATGGAGACTAGAGAAAGGCACATGTTAAAATAAGCTACAACCCTGAAACCTAGAGATAGGAGAAAGGAGCAACCAGCAAGGAGGCAAGAGAGAAAGAAGTTTGCAGGCGCAGACAGAGCTCTGCTTTACAAGATACAAAAATGCCCTGAGTCGGTTTTCCCGCCAGTCAAGGTTGATGAGGCTGCATTTGGCTCAGACTAGCAGCTATTAAACAAATGGAACCAAAGTGCCTGAGCAGTAACTGCCATCCTGTGCTCTGCTCCCACAGCTGCTCTGGAGCCTAGAAAAGAGCCAATGGCAGGGAGCCCTCCCCTCCCCCACGGCAGATCAACCAGACCTGTTTTTGTCTGCTTCAGCAGTAGCGCTCTTACAGCTTCCACCCTCAGCCAGCCTCCCTTCCTCCCCACATCTTATTTTCCATCCTCTTTCAACCATCATCCACTCATTTTAATTACGCAGAACGAGTTGCAACTCATCCGCCTGGAAGTTATATTAAAAGGAGGAGGGGGAAGAAGAGAAAGAAGAGAGGAATAGAAAGGGGAGGGGGAAGGCAGATGAGGGTGGATTTGTGTGCTTAAAGATGGCATGATAAACAACACTCCTTTGCGTGCAATAAACGTTAAAGCAACATTTTAAACATCCCCTTCAGTCAGCAGAACTTTGAAAACAAATTCCAATCTGGCCCCTACTCCCATTTTTTTGTTTTTGCATGCATGTGGGCCCCCGGTCAACAGGAGAATTCATCCTTAAATATGTTCCAAGCAGAGAGAGAGAGAGAGAGAGAGAGAGAGAGAGAGAGAGAGAG
>JAJKFI010000018.1:1998165-2009518 GCA_029204185.1 Lerista edwardsae | reverse complement strand
GATAGATAGATAGATAGATAGATAGATAGATAGATAGATAGATAGATAGATAGATAGATACCATATTTATTCAAGTTGCTGAGCTTTTTCAATATCTCAAATGGCTATTACTTCATGTGAACAATCATTGTCATATGTTGGCCAATGCTGATAAATGTACAATGTCCATAGGAATAGAAAGAGTTGAAGGGAAGCAGTAGGAATGTGGGGCAATGTTGGTGGGAGATATACTTACAGGCCAATCCTAATCTGCGTTGGAGAAGACAGACCAGCAGGCCTGCGCTGCATCCTAATGAAGGCTGGGAGGCAGCTTGAGTTTACCTCAGGACAAGGAGATATTTTCCTCTTGCCCCAGGATAAGCCCCAGCTTGTGTCCTATCTCCTCCCCCCTCCCTGGGCTGGCCCGCCCATGGATCTGCCCTCCTCCCGCCCCTTTACATCTCCTACCCGCCACTAGCACACCCTCAGCACAAGCCCGTGCCGACAGAACTCAGCTGGTGCTCGGCTAGCACAGCTGACAGGTGGAATAGCATCTGTGGGACAGTGCTACTGCCTCCGCTGGCATAGCACCCAAATCTGCAACCAGACGTGCCTTATGGCACATTTGCAACAGTGCTGGGCCAGCACAAGAGTGCTGCACCAGTGCAACACCGGGTTAGGAATACACTCTTAAACTGTTACGTTTGCCACAGTTTTGAGTTTATGCTACCGGTACAGTGGCAACTTCTCCCTACATGGCCACATAATGTCTTAACTATTGAAAATATAGTACCTAACGTTACATATAAATATGTTTTTTCATTCATTCAATTTTGTAATTACTGCACATAAAATAATACACAGAAGCCTTATATTTCTGAAAATTCTTCTTTGTAAAGGTTAATTCAGAACAATTTTATAATCTTACTAGTTTGTCCTTACCTGGCATTGCCCGGGTATTTATGTATCCCAAGCTTCTATTAGACAGGAAAAGGAATGAATTCTATCTATAGTGTAAAATTGAAGTAATTTAATGTACAGGAAATTAGAAGTATAAGCACAGTATAAAAATTATAAAGTAAAATCTTTTACAAATTCACTATAATATTAATTTAACGCAAAACTCGATTATAAACAACATTTTTAGTTTCACCTCCAGGAGCAAGAATAAATAAATTCTTGGGTGAACCCACCCTTGAGCAAGCAACATAAAGTTATCCGTGGGAGAAACATGGCAATCTCAAATCCACTCCGCAGTACTTAATAGACTGCCCCTGTGACTTGTTGATCATGATCGAGAATGCAAGTCTCACTGGAAATTGCAATCTCTTAAAAGGGAGATCCGTCAGATTGAGTGGTATCCGTGGGATAAAAACTGTTTCACCCTCTCCCTTTCTTGTTAAGATAGTCGCTTCAATTACAGTACCCAGCATCTTCTTGACACACAGCCTTGTGCTGTTGCAAAGTTTTGGCGGGTCGAGGTTCCGTAGTAAAATAATTGGAGATCCCATTGTAAGTCAAAGACGATGTGGTGGCAATCTAGCCGGATCAAGTGAGTTTAGGAAGTCTGATGGGAAATTGACTACCTCATAGGCATCTACTACGGTATCTATAGCCTTGTATTCAGTGACTACGCCTGGTGACATGGCAAGTATTTGATTGGAGTCCAAGACCGGGGCAGAATGATTTCTAAAAATTTCCAGAAGGTTCTACAGAGTTCTGTTCGTTCTATTCGACTACACTTGGGCTTAAATGTCATCGGGACTGTCACCAATCAGCTTAGCAACCCCGAAAACTATCCATTTGACACTAATGTTGGTCATGTTGGACATGTTATTTTTCAGCCCTTTCTCACCCCCCGATGCCGAGGGGGGCTGAACTTAGACTTAAACGGCATCAGGAGCGTCACTGTTCATCTCGGCGACCCCAAAAACTATGGATTCAACACTGATGTCGGCCGTTTTCGATTATTTTTACATGGCACCCCTTTCCAACCCCCACCGCTAGGGGTGCCTCACCCCCCACAGTATTTCTTTCCAGATCGCAAGGCATATGTGTCCCAAGTTTGGTGTAAATCACTCCAGGCATTCCAGAGTTATGCTGGAACATACATACAAACATACACACACACGTTCATTTTGATAGGTAGGTAGGTAGGTAGGTAGATGTTGTTTAAAGACTAAAAAACTAATATTATTAGAGCATATAAAAAGAGTAGGCCTAAGGTTGAGTACTTAGCATACACTCTACTTGAATGGATGAGCACTGCCTAGCATTCTTGTTGTCTCTTTGCTGAATAAAATTGTCATTAGCAGAGTGCCCATACTAATATCATCACTTGCTAATGCACAGCTTAAACTGGAAACAAATCTAGTTAATGGAGTAATCTAAATGGGATCCATGTTGGAAAGGCATATACTTTGCAAACATGATGGCTTTACCACTGATGAAATCAAATTCTAATACAGCAAAAAGAAATACTTTCAATGAAAAACAAAACGTTATGTATTTTTTGAGGGAAACAAATATTTGTGTGAATTATATACATACAGATTAATTATTCTGGTTATCCAGGTGTTCTGCCTGTTAACTACTGCTTCAACGAATCTGTCTACAACTTAACTTTGTCCTATAATTTCCAGACTGGTTGTGACAGATGTTTATGTATCAACAATTTTGCCTGTGTTGTTTTAAAGAGCATATGCAACTCAATGATGTTGCATCTTGCCGACATATCACTATTATGCGTTTGCTCCAAAATCTCTTCTGTTGCACTTTAATGTCAGTGGATCAGACATTTGACTTCTCTACAGTAACTTTGTAATTCACAAGTGCATTCTTACAAGTTGAAAATTCCTCCTTTAACATATTTTAAAATATTCTTAAACATTCTTTTGAGTGCTTTGTTCCATGAAACATCAATAAAATTATCCTCCCAGAGGAATATAAAAAAGAGGCAGATGCAGGCAAATCTCAGTAGGGCAAGGATACAGCAAACCAAATTCTTGATGCCAAATAGTACAGTCATGGAATTATGGAATCCACAGGACCCTGATTAAGATGAATAAGTCAGCTGAAACCTCCCACTGCTATTGTTTGAAAATCACTCCCTTCTAAGATAGGCAACATTATTATGGTTATACACATAATTTCTTCAATATTTACAACTCTACTATTTAAAATATAGGCATACCCCTGTATCCATGGGGCCCCCATCCGTTCCAGGTCCCCCTCCAGATAATGTGAATTCACAGATACTAGGGGTGCACTTTAAAAGAGTCGAGAAAGTAAATAAAACAAAAAAGCCAAAAATAGCTTTCCCTACCACTGCACAGTTAAACCGCTGCAATTTGAGGGCTCCAGGCAGTCTTCTGAGCTCTTCTGTAGTCTCTTCCTGGTTGCAGGAAAGCTCCACCCAGATCTGCATCGTGATTCATTGTGTGGTGACCTTGGGTGGAAGAGCCCTGTGAAACCAGGAACAGGCTGCGGGCAACACAGAAGACTGCAAGGAGCCCTCAAAACACAGCTGTTCCACTGTGCAATGGTATGCAAAGCCTTTTCTGTTTTTTTTTCTTTTTCTTTACCAACCTGGCATTTTTAAAGTGGTCCTTTGGTATCCATGGAACTGTGAATAACTAAAACTACAAGTGCTGGATCTTTGCATACAGCTGTAAAAGAAAAGTTTCAGAATTTAAAAGGGCACTGACACCTGGTATATATAATTTAAGATAATATATGTATACTCAGTAGTGGGATCTAAACGATTTAGCAACAGGTACTATGACTGGGACTCACTTTTGATTGGCACTTGTGTTGGGATCCGCCCACCGGAAGTGATGTCACAGCCGGAAGTGATGTCATCAAGCAGGAAGTGGTGTCGTTTCGTTTGAAAAAATGTTCAAAAGCAAAAGCCCAAGGTGGCTTACAAGACCCACAATAAATGTACAATGCAGCACAATACTTTGAGGGGAGAATCCATACAAGGCATTAAACAGTTGATTGTCCATGGCTGCCTGGGGAAGCCAACACGGACAGAGCAGGCTGTATATGTGTTTTAGGGACTGGTTGCTTATGTTATGATGCAGATAAGGAGAACCATATGGAGCCTGCAGTGCAAGCTGGTGAGTTGGGAGTCCACTGATCGCTGCCGTTGCAGCCTTTTCGGCAGGGTGGGTTCCTGGGTGGGACTGGTGGCAAGCTTCACTGCTGATCCAGACCTCCATGTAGGGCTGCACAGCTCTACACGGAGGCCCTCACTAAATAGCTGGTGCAGAGGCAACTGTTCGCCCATCTTGTACCCTTAATGCGGGGAAAGGGGACGAATGTCCCCTTCTCCTGTGGAGCCTCCCGAGGCTGCCTGGTTACTGCTGCTCGCTTGGGTGGCTGGACAACTTAGGAATGAGCTGTAAGGGAGGTGGGAGGGAGGTGGGGAAGGCAGAGAGGCTGTGGGAGGGTTGGGTCTGGCAGTGATGGTGTGATCAGATCCTATCCCCTCAATAGGCAGCAGCTCCATCCTCTTTTTCGGACTTGTACCCGCAAATCTTTGGACCCAGGCCACATGATGAGTTCTGGGAAAGGGACTAGAATTTGGCAGCTGCCAAATCCACCTCCTTCCTGGTCCCAATCCACCCTAGCCTTGCCCCTACCTGCTCTGTTCAGCCCTCCCACTTCCTCTCCTGTCTTACTTGCCTCAGTGGGTGGCCAGTGTGGGTTTGTGTGGGAAGGCTCTGGTCTTCTCGCTGGCGCTCTGGCAGCACTCTACTTTGCAGTAGCAATAAAAACAGATAATGCTAGCAGAATGCTTGTTTCGCCAGCACTACGGGTATATAGGATTGGGCTGTCAATCAACCGTGTTTCAAGCAGGTGCTTCAGATACACCAATTTCCTGCATCTATAAACATGTGTTCCCACACAAACGCATACACACAACTTTTATGAGAATCAACACATACACAGACCACTGCAACAAGGTTTTTCTATGCAAAGAAAAAAAATTATTAACATTTACAAAAGTGATGCAGTTTATTTATTTGATATGGAAGAAATGCTGTGGTTAAACAGGCACAAACAAACATGCTGTGGGTTGTAATTTACTTTATTTCCAACTAGAGCTACAAGATGTCTAGAGAATTATTTGTAACATACATAAATCTCCTCCTAAGGTAATATATCACCAACACTCTGAGTGACTGCCAACATTTTATGCCCTTCAGGAAAGAAATGCTATTTGGAAATCTAATTTTTTTACACATCCCTTTTACAAGGGAAGAATTTCGTAACACAGTATTCTGAAGGGTTTTTTAAAATAACATTTTCTAATAGTTACATTTTCTAATAGTTAAGTGAATGAATTGACTCATTATCATATCCTCATAACAAATCCTTCTGAACACTGCAAAAAACAAAGACGTAAACCAAAAACTCTCTTCTCACCGACTATACAACACTTATTTTGTCACAGGAAATACAGTAGGCATATCATCCAGTAACTGAATGCAAGACAAAAAGAAATGGAAAGTTTTTCTGTATATATGATGCTGCTGCATCTTGTTAAGGTAGATGATAAATGGGTTTAAGTAATCCCATTAAAGGTGCAAATTACCTGGATTTTGCATCTAGAGTTTCTTGGAAAAACTAGTACTATTCAAAAAGGTATCTGATTCATATATTCAAGATACCAAAATAATAACAACTAACTAAATTTTTTAAAAATGTTAACTTTGGGACCATCCAAATAATGTTTCAACCTTTGGGCTCTCATTAAACTATTGGCTTGTACTTATAACTAGAATATGTTGTAAGTTGTATGTTATATGTTATAACTATGTTACAAATATATTATAACTAGAATAAGTTATACTTATAACTTAGAAAATGGATAGGGAAGTGTTTCCAAATGTGCATTCAATTGAAAGGAATGCAATGGCAGATAGACAATATCCACATTTGGATGTACATCCAAAGAGACAATCAACATTCACTCATCATTTATTGACCTAGCAAGAAACATACAGTATATATGGATCTCCTTATCTGGACTGAGTTTACATGGGATATGTTGTAGGGCTTTAAGCAGGCACTACTGTGTTTATACTGTTTCCTAAGGAGATGGGAAAGGATCACACACAGGACAGCAAGCAAAAGAGAGTGAATTACCCAACTTAATTGCCCTGTATCCCTGAACTATGAGTGCTGTCGTTCACTTGAAAATAATCTATATTCCATAAGGCAACACAACTTGGGTATTCTTGGGGAAGGGGCTAATTGAAAACACACCCAAATCTGAACATTTATAAAGGCCATTTAAGTAAATACAAAGAACCTATTTGATGTGATAACTAGATTTCTTTTCCTTTTTAATAGTATTGTTTCACAACATCTAAACTAATTCAAAATAGTTAGTTTTTCTTATAGCTGTTAAATTTTTTCTGCTTGCCTTCACTTATTTCACATTTTACACAGATAACTCCTGTTATCTGAAAGTAAAACTACTGCTGCTTTTGATTTTTCTGCTCCTTACAAACTAATTGAGAAAGTTATTTGACATTGAGAAATTGTTTTGGATCCTAGCACCAAGGTGTAAAACCTCAAACCTTCTGTGATCAAATTAAAACCAATGGAGCTATCAACTGTGACAATCTTAAATTTTTAACACTATGTGGAACACAGGACTGAGGTTATGTCATCCCTCTCCTAGGTATGCCTCTAAGACGCAGGTCCTGTTTTTCTGAAAAGCAGAAGCGCGTCTCTGGCAGGCCCTCTGAGGTGCAAGGAGGCTTCCTCGTGTCTTGGAGGGCCTGCCTGAGGCCTCTAAGTAGGGTTACCAGATACAAACTGGGACAGAGTGCCTAGGCCTTTAACCATTGTGTAGAAGTAGGAATTTGGGCAGGTGCAGCTCATCATGGAAGGGTTTCAAAAGCTGTACCAGCTAAAATTTCCTCTTCCTTACAATGGCTAAAGGTACAGGCACTCTGTCCCCGTTTGCATCTGGTAACCCTACCTCTAAGAATCACATCTAGTTTTTCCAAAAAGAGGAAGTGTGTCTTAAGACACCTCTCACAGATGTCCGCATGTGGCCTCCCCACAACTCCAAACACCCTCTGGACCGCAACTGGAGAACACCTTCAGTTATGTCCGAAGGGTATAGGTCAGTGGCGGAACGCAAGGGAACGGCGTCCCACTAGTTAGAACGTGGGCTGACCCCGCCCACTCGCTGACTTTTTTTTTGCTCTTTTTTTGCTGACATGTGTCAGCTGCACCCCCCTTTGTGGCTCACATACGACGAGCAATTCTGTCTCAATACTGCAGGAACTTTGCCTCCTTCCTTCACTTTAAAGCAGCCTGAAAGCCAGCTATATAAGCTTCATGGATTGGATCCCTATCAGGTTATAGTGAGCTCAGCCTCAGCTTTTTATAGTTGGCTCTTTCCCTTTGCTGAGTACAGTTTGAAAGCCCTATGTCTCCTCTTTCAGCAATCTGAGTTAGTGTCTGAAAAAGCAAAGAGGAACTGCCACATGTGAGCAGAGACCATCATGCAATGCTTCTAATTTGCATGGGAGATTAGCATGCACCTGCCCCCCAGTTATATAGGCTTCCGAGAGAGGAGGCATGCAAATTAGCCATATGCAGATGAACAGGCGGGGTCTGGCCAGTGGAAAGTTCCTGGGTAGACAAGTGGGAAACCAGAGGTGTTTACTGCTACAGCAGGAGATCAGGTGGGTTGCAAAAAGGAGCAGATGCGGTGGCCCCTCATTTTTTCCTCCCACCATCTAATTCTCTCCCCAGATGCTTTGCTGCTGCCCCCAAACTGCAAGGAAAGCCCCCCTCTCCTCCTTGCTCTTCCTCTCCACTCCTTCCCCCCTGAAAAAAATTCCGTTTTTCTTTCCACTTTCCTGCTGCTGTCGTTGCAGCAGCCAAACTGTTGTTTTTTTGCACATACCCCACCCAAGACTTTTTCAAAATAAATTCCCCCCCTTCTGATTTTAATGTGGCAACACTGGGCAAGCAAAGGCTAGGCTCAGGGGAGGTTTACTAATGTGCATTCTTGTTTCCAATTTTTCACAAAAAAGCCAGGAAAGTTTTTTCTAAAGTAAGTAGTAAGGCTGCCATCTTATGCACCTGTTCCTAGGAATAAGTCTTATTGAACACAATGAGATTTACTTCTGAGAAGACATGAATAGGATTGCCTCCAAGTCTCTTATTAAGACTTGTGTTTTCTGATGATCAGATTGCAGGTTAATATTAAATGTTTTAATGTGAATTCTTTCTCCTTATCTGCATCATAACATAAGCAACCAGTCCCTAAAACACATACACAGCCTGCTCTGTCCGTGTTGGCTTCCCCAGGCAGCCATGGCAATCATTCAATCAAAAAGTATTTATATACTGCTTTTCAACATGAAGTTCCCAAAGTGGTTTGCAGGCAAATAATAATAAAGTTAAATGGTTCCCTGTCCTAAAAGGGCTCCCAATCTACAAAATTGCAGAGCACCACCAGCAACAGCCACTAGAAAAGAACAAGTGTGCTCTGACCCCCAGACTTAAAAAAATCAACTTTAAAAATGTGACCAGTGATTGCTGGCCAGCAGAGGCTTTCTCCCTCCCCGAGTCCCCAATCCCCTGCGTCAGCCCATCTGCCTTCCAACCTGCTGCACATGCCTTGCACCACATTTGCAACTGTGTTGGAGGCTGTGTTGTTTTTTTCGTGTGTTTTAAAAACCAGTTTGTGTTTATAAGGACATAATTTAGTAGAGGTAAGAAAAGGAAGACAAAAAGGGGGGGGTTCAGAGAAGTTTGGTATGGTCGAGTGAGAAAGAAGAGCGGTTTTCTTTGTAGCTTCTTTGCCCCCTTCAACTGCCCTCTCTTTATTTCCCTGCTTCTTTTTATTCTCTTGGCCTCTCTGTCGTGTGCACACTACCCCACTTGCGGAAACCACCAGCCGTCTCTGTTACCACCTGGGTCTTTTGTCTACAGGAATAATCACCCCCCCTTCTTGGTTCTGAAATATTCATTATGGCCTCTTCCTCATTCTCAACTTTTGTGTTTCTGAAATTTACTCATGCTTTGGGATCTGGTTGGTTCATTAAGCCTTTGGCAGTGCTGGGGTGTCCTTTACTTAGGGAGGTATAAAGGGCTGGCAGAGAGAGAGAGAGAGATTGGTGTTCCCTCAGCTTCTTGCATTTGCCTTCTGCCTGCATTAAATCAACAATAATTAATTTAACAAGAAAACTGTTTAATGCCTTGTTTGGATTCCCCCCCCCCAAAAGTATTGTGATGCTTTGTACATTTATTGTGGGGCTTGTAAGCCACCTTAGGCTTTTGCTTCTGAATATTTTTTTCAAATAAAACAACGACACTTCCTGCCTGATGATGTCACTTCCTGCTATGACATCACTTCCGGTGGGCGGGTTTCAACACAAGTGCCAATCAAAAATGAGTCCCGGTCATAGTACCTGTTGCTAAATCATTTAGATCCCACTACTGGTATAGGTCTATCCTAAACCACGGGTTCAGAACTTGCAGATGCCAAATCTGCAAATAAAAAGGACCAACCTGTATGGACAAAATATGAAGACACTGTTCTGTTGAACTGAGATACTGGGTTTTGGCAAAAGATCAACACTGGCCTTTACTTAACCAATTTTTCCCCTTAAAACAACAATTTATGTTACATAATAAGCATAAGAATACAAATGTTCCAATTAGTCTGACAAGTAATATATCTAAGAACTTTTTTTTACAAGAACCTCAGATATTTTCAGGCTGGTTGCACTGCCGCCACTGATCCCACCCCCTCCTGGGTCTGATTCTCCCCTCGTTTCACCTTCCCTGCCTCCAAAACAGCCTTCTACCTACCTTTCCCAGCCCCCGTACTGCCTGGCACAACCTTACCTGTGCCAGCCGGCAATGGGATGAGATGCAGTGTGGCCGGGCTGGCACAGGCCTTTGCTCCGGCCCATCTGGCTCTTGAGTTGTCGCAGACATACTTTACAGCATGTTTGCGACTGAGCTGGTGCAAGGCCAGCGGCAGTGCCTCAAGATGAAAAATTGCTCTGTTTATTAGATTTAGAATCTTCTCGGAATAGAGTTAAGTCTCTTCATTTGATTCAAAACTGTTCTTGCCCACTCGGAGCCCTTAGGATACGGAGGGCTATTAATACAGAGAAAAAGGTATACAAAGCAAGACTCACATTTAATTCAGGAAGCATAGGCCAGGTCCCAGGAAATCCATACCTGGCAAAATTGAAGGCAGTAACAATTTGAAAAGGAACTGCTGCTCTCCATACCTCATTTAAATGGACAGGAGTCATATGAAAATACATGGTGTACTCTACTCATAGAACCTGAGATCCTGCTTATGCTTCTAATGCTCAATCAGGAGACAATTCCCAGGGATCACTGCTGCTCTGCTTAAAAACGTGTAAATCACGTAAAATGTTTAACATATTTCTAAGGGACCAGTAACAGGAGGACAAATACTATACACATAAAAAAACTATTTCTTTCAGTTCTCAAAGGTTGGTTAAAATCCTTCAGATCAGGGAGTTCTGAAATCAGAACAATCTATATATATAAAGAAGAGCGTATGTATGTATGTGTGTGTGTGTGTGTATGTTTGTTCCACATAGGCTCCGCAACGCCTGGACCGATTCGCGCCAAACTCGGCACGCGGGTGCCTTGGCCCCCCGAAACCATCGCTGCGCAGTTTTGGAACGGATCGCGCCCCCACGGGCGCGGGTACAAGCGAATTTGTGGTTCTCTGTGGGTGGCTATGGGCTGAGCCGCAGCATTCCGAGGCTCTGGTGATGACATGATGAGATGCAAATGACATGCGGAATCTTCAGGCAGCAACTGAACTCTTGACAGTTGAAGACAAACAGCAGCAAACAGGTTTCACGCAGGCAAACCGATACAATGTGTTCTGTGGACATGTGGGCGGTCCCTGCTTGGCAGTGGACAGTTGGCACAAGGTGCTGTGGCTGTTGCTCTCTCTGAAAGTTTACTTTCACTGTGTAACGTAAGGCAATTGGGCAGGTGCAACCAAAGGCTACAAAGATGAAACAACAGTGTACACAGGAAACACCTGCGGAAAAAACAACAACAACTTGCAACGCTACGTCACAGAGCTGCTACATATAGAGCAACAGAAACAGTACAGCAGCGTGACAAAAGACTCCACGATAAGAGAGACAGAGCTGCTACATCTAGAGCAACACAAACAATACAGCAGCGTCACAAACAACTACAGGATATGAAACAGAGGGCTACTACACCTAGAGCAACAGAAACAGTACAGCAGCAGGGATGGGACATATAAACACCCGGGCACACATGTGAGTGGGGGTGGGGTCAGGGATGGGACATATCAACACCC
>JAJKFI010000018.1:1979559-1998155 GCA_029204185.1 Lerista edwardsae | reverse complement strand
GATGGGACATATCAACACCGGGGCACACATGTGAGTGGGGGTGGGGTCAGGGATGGGACATATAAAGACCCGGGCACACATGTGAGTGGGGGTGGGGTCAGGGATGGGACATATCAACACCCGGCCACACATGTGAGTGGGGGGGTCAGGGATGGGACATATCAACACCGGGGCACACATGTGAGTGGGGGTGGGGTCAGGGATGGGACATATAAACACCTGGGCACACATGTGAGGGGGGGCAGGGATGGGACATATAAATGGGCCATCTGTATGCCTGGTGAGTAGCTGGGGGTCGGGGATGGCACATATAAACACCCGGGCGAAGCCGGGTACATAAAAGCTAGTAGTACTATAAAGGTTCAAAGGCACAACAAGGTCATAGACTGTAATTCAGTATCTCTGAGTTTAATTGAAGATATATGGAAATTAACATTAATAAGATACTACTAAAATATGCAAATTAGCCACATTTCACAATATTGAACAAGGTACCAATTTCTCATGTCTTCTCTCCCTTGTACTATAAATCAAGATTTAGGAAAAACTAAATGAAAGGGAAGTATATAGAAATTTCACAAACAATTGCTGCAAACAGAACATGAGCTATTAAGTGCCATTTTCACATTTCCCCCAGAAAAACACACAGCCCAATCCAACCTAAATCCTCTCACAGTGGTGCAGTGGTCGTAGCATGGGTTAGGCTGCATCCCACTGGAGGTATCCTCGGAGTAACGATGTCCCCTTGCCCTTGGGTAAACCCCAGCAGCCACAGCAGGTCAACCTGGATCCGGACCAGCGATATTGCTGGTACAAGTTCATGTTGATCCATGCAGGCCAGGGGCAGACCTAGTCAAAATGGTGCCCATGGTGCCCAATAGAAGTGCGCCCCAAGGGGGCACGTGACATCATGCAACACCCCCCACGGGAGCCCAGGTCTACCCATCGGAAGCAGCCATGGGTAGACCTGGGCTCCCTACAGGGAGCCCAGGTCTACCCATTAGAAACAATGGCAGAGCCCAGGTCTACCCACTGGGACCAGCCACGGGTAGACCAGCGCTCCGCAGGTTGGGAAAGCATCCGTGGTGCAGACCTTCCCCCACCCATTCAAAGCATCTTTACAGTGCCAAGGCATCTTTAATCTTCATAACTTTTTTGTTCTATTTTGTTATTTTTTTGTTATGTTTTGTTTAATCTCCAATTTGCATGGGAGATTAGCATGTGCCCGCCCCCTCAGTTATATAGGCAAATTGGAAGTATTGCATGATGGTCTCTGCTCACATGTGGCTTTTTCAGACACTGACTCAGATTTTTGAAAGTGGAGACACAGGGATTTCAAACTGAAGTCAGCAAACGTAAAGAACCAACTACAAAAAAAACTAAGGCTGAGCTCACCGTTACCTTAACAGTTATGAAGATTAAAGATGCCTTAGCACTGTAAAGATGCTTTGAATGGGTGGGGGAAGGTCCACACCACGGATGCTTTCCCGACCTGCGGAGCGCTGGTCTACCCGCAGCTGGTCCCAATGGGTAGACCTCAGCTCCCTCTAGGGCCCAGGTCTACCCGCAGTTGTTTCTAATGGGTAGAAAGCTAGACCGGAGCCTAGAAACTAGACCGGAGCCCAGGTTTACTCACGCAACATTGCCGGGGCCACTGGTGCCCCCCAAGACGGCCCTAAGACGGCACCCAGGGCTCGTGCCCCCCTAGCCCCCCTAGCTCCACAACTGATGCAGGCAGATGAAACTCAGGAAGGGAGTTTGGTTTCGCAGTGCTACATATCAGTGCACAACCTAACAGATTGATGGGGATGTAATTCCATCTGTAGTCATGGTTGGCATGTGTGATGCCCCAAGTTGCAATTGCTTGGTTAAAGGCCTGTGGGTTGCTCTCTTACATTTACTAGGCTTATCTCAACATTTTTCCAGGTCTAGCTGTTGTGCCTGTATTAACAATGGCTGAAGTTAATTCCTTGTTTTTCCTGTAAGTTCTTAAGAAAAGTCAGCTTTGCTGACTGATTGATTCTCTTGGCTCTCTAATGGATATTAGTCCTTGTCTGAGGTGTCTTGTCATGTGTGCCTCACTCTCACACATGAGGGAACCTGGTGCCAGTTTCTGGTAACTCATAATATGGCATTATTCCTCTTCAGTGTCCTGTTGCCTAACCTTCACAATGGGTTCAGGGCTGAAAAATAAGGGTGCACATGCATGAACGCACACACACTTGATCCAAGGACATCATGGATATTTGCCTTGGGTTCAGGGAATGAGCACCGTTTCTTGTGTTCATTCTGTCTCCAAGATGCTAAATCATGGGTTGCTTTCAGGGCTGAAGGGAGATGGATGAAACTCCCACTTTCATTTCTGAATTGAATGAAAAGATTTTGTTGGACCAAATTTTACTCAACCTGAAGCCTCCAAGGGCAACTGGAGCTGCACTCTTGTTGCCTCTGGAGGATCTTCTGAGATCCGCTGAGGCCTCCAGACCTTCCTTGGGCCTCTGAATGCCTCATAGGACATTAAAAATGCAACTTCTCCTTTTGCAGAAAACCCGCATTTTCAGTTGCCTTTTTTAGCTGAAACGGTTATTCTGAGGCCCTGGGAGGCTGAGAGCCAATGCACACAGCTTTGGCAGGCCTTAGAAAGCCTTCCGGACCTGACTGGATCTGTGCTCCAGTTGGGTTCAGGGAGTGGGGGGAGGGCAAAACTCGCAGGTTTAATTACTTGCAGATTTTTTTTATCCACAAGCGTTCCAGGAACGGAACGCTCGCTGATAAAAAGGCCCCATCTGTATAGACAAACTCACATCTTTTTACTCCAGAGTCCATCTCAAATAACGAAATGCCTGTTCCCTACAAACGATGTACTAAAATGTGGTGAAATTGTTTAATTCTCCTCAGTACAAGTCCTACTTCACTAAGTCAGATCAGGAAGACTGATCAGGAAGAGTGTGAAATACTGTATACGTATATTACTGTTTGAGAAAGTACGTAAGAGCTTGCCCATTCCCTGACCCTAGCAGAATCTGCTTTGCTTCATCTTTATACCTGCCCAATTTCTTCCCCCCAGTACAGTTCTGACTTAAGATTTCAACTGTATTTAGTTTTAATAGATGGCACCTCTAAGAGCATGATGTCCATGATCACATGGTGGAATGGTGGCATAGAGAAAATATTGTCACCAGCTTTTGTAGATAGTGATATGCATTACCTTTCATCCACATAATCATAGTACATTATAAGGAATAATCATTCAAAGAACACAATGCAGTTTGTTTTTTGACAATTCTGGAAACCATGTTTACAGCTATTTGGAAATGCTTGAACAACATAATACGGCACCATATATTATTTCTTTATGCTCAATGTACAAATTCATTTATATAAGTAAGTTCCCTGTTGATGGAAATTTCTTGTGTTAAGTCCTATGTCATAGGCAATACATGCAAATGTGAACAAAAAAATAGTCTGGTATAAAAATTCTTTCTTGATTTTGCATATACTGTATATTTGCTTTTCATATTATATGGATGCTAAGTGAAGTATTTTGCAAGAATATAAACATCCAAGAAGAATTCTGATGAATCAGACCAATGGCCCAATAATCAGATGCCAATCAGATGGCCTAAGGCCATTTGGTAAGCATGACTATAGTGGAATTTGAATCAGAGGCTTCTTGGGCCATCATTTACACTATTATGTACATCACTTTTCAAGGTGTTGATTTTTTAAAAAGAAGCACCAGCCACTTTATCCTGTGGTGAATGAGAAAAAAAATGTATTTTTCCATAATACTAAAAGGGTCTCCCTGCAAGATACCACCCATGTATTTCAAAATATGCAAAAGTGTCATTTGTATGAACAAGGCTCTTCACTGGAAAGTTAATGTAAGTAGACTATCTCTTAGGTTTTCACAAATATTTGCAAGAGGAGATAAAAGCAGCTATTTTTAAAGAACAGAATATGAAAAATAAAAACCCAGAAATCTCATAAAATTGAGTACTGCAAGATGCAAACAGGTAACATTAATGCATTTTATTCTTGCTTGAGTTTTAAAAGGGTACAATGCCATAAAAGAATTTCAGTTTGCTTAAGATTTACAGACTTCCACATGTCATTTTTTCCCACTTAAGTCACCATTCTTTTAAAAACTTTTATTATAAATACTGTTAGAAAAATAAACCTGGGCATAGAATGTCCAGCATACCTCTCCTTAAGGTTTCAACTAATGTATATCTAGCTTCCATCAGTGTAATTAACTTAATTACTGAGTAGCATTGTACTTCGCCTTCTGGTTTAGAAGTGCCCATGTTTATTTGAAGGGTTCCACCTGGGCCCCTTCAAGCAAAAGAAAGATTTGGGGGAAACAAAATACAGCTACAGAGATTTCCAGTGTTTCTGAAATGACATAATTTATTAAAGGATACAATAATTTGATTTGTGATAGTATAACAACCTTTGTCACCTTTTTAATTATCAATAGATCACCTTGATTTAAATGGAATAAAAATTACGCCTTGCCCAGAAGTGAATACTATATGTTACTATACTAGCATGACACAGGTTCACATTCCAGAAAATACTGGAAAGCAGTGCTATCTATCTTCTGTTTGATCCTTCATTTTCTCCCCACTGCTATGAAGGAAAGATGACCTCAGTTAACATTTTGGGGGCTGCAAACCTATTAGATTTACTAAACACACTGCAAACATATAATTTACAAGGCAGAATTAATTAGAGTTCAAGCATTCTCTTGACATACATTAAATATCCTTAGCGCATGACATTCAATGCAAAGCAAGTTTCCTGGAAAGTAGAATAATGCTAATCAATACAACTGACGCAGTGAAAAGTCTTGGACTGATAAAAGAAGACATCAAATATGAAGACAGATCATTACCTGGTCTAGCAGTTGTAGAGCAGCAGTTAATAGAGAGGTGAAAACAGTTTCTTTAAAACACCACTTTAACTCAAGCTGAAACACTATTTCAAAAATACACTCTGTAGGTCTAGTGCCATTATTTTACTAAAATTGGTCAGATCCCATTTTGCAATTGCCAGAAACCATTGTTATTAGCATTGTTCAAAGTATTCCTACAAAGATTGTTTTGAGTCCCAACACTGAGGCATTCAGCTAACTGCTTTTAAGTCAGATGTCTTAATAGTAAAATGGATTGGTAAAAGGAAAGGGATTTCTTTCTATGTGACTGCAGTCAAAATCGATCATATTTCCCCCATTGCTACATGTAATATGGATGGTAATACAAAGAGTGTTTAAACCTTCATACTAAATTCATCTCCTATTCATTTTACAGATATTCTGATATCCAGTATTAATTTGGTCCCCTTAGTGATCCTGAGGATTTCAACAGAAATTAGTGAAGAAATGGGAACATTTAAATAAAAATGAAGGATGTTGATACTGACTGTATAGAAGTGCATATAGAAGATGTTTTAAAGGATTCCAACTTCCACTTTAGCTTATAAGGAAGGCATAAAACGTAAAATGCACACACAGCTTTAAAAGCCCTATAATTTAAACATTTCTAAGGATGTAATTCTAAAAGAAGTCTTACCTGCAAACTTCCTTGGCATTTAGAGAAATCACCACAGATACCAAGCCAACACTTTAGCTGATCCCATGATCAGTGTAGCAAGCATAACATGGGGAATTTCAAACTCAAACATCAGGGGTCCTGGGTCCAATCTGGCAGATCAGGTTGCCCAACATCGGAACACTATGACCACTGACTGCAGTTAGGAAATCCACATATAAAAGTTTCCAAAAACCACAGGTTTTAATAATGATCACATCCATAGATTTTCATCTACAGTGCACATTTATTAGCATTGTGCTAGATGAAGTGGTTTATTTTCATACTAAATCTATGTGGCAAGCTTCCCTTTGACGCCTCCCATTTCTTTCTTGGAAAGAACAACTTGGGAGATGTGTAACAAATGTAAAGGAATAATGTTTACTTCTTGTTGTAATAATTAACATATCTCACTTATAGGGCTTAAAAGAGTGGATGCTGTTTCTTTGCATAAAATCTGTTTCAAAATAGTATAGATGCCCCTCCATATACATGGATTTGTGCGCTGCCCCCCCCCCCCCACATTAACATTGTTTGGATCGCTAGTACTGCAAAAATGTTCTTCCTTTTATAGATCAGTATAAGCATACAAGTTATAGCAGGCAGCTTACATGCTTGAAAAAGAAAAACTAGATCAAATGCTAACAAGTATGCTAACTTTCTGCTTCCTGTTAGTTTTTAATCTAGCCAACAAAAGATCAGAGAAAAAAGGCCAGCCAACAAAAGAATGGAGTACGACCTTGAGAACTTGTCCGGGCTTGACTTATGCTTACCTGCTGAAGTTCGATAGCATGCAGCCAAAGGAGAGAACTAAACTGTGAAAGGTACATCTGGGACTGAGGATTCGGTGAATCACTGAACACTGTATATTTGTAGAGACCCTATTTAAAAATTGTGCTTTAGACTAGCCAGACCATGCAAGACACCTTGGGCATTTGCTTCAGCATGGGAAAGGTGAGATAGGGCGAGATTAAATAGAGTTTTTTTTCCTCGCATTCAGGCTTCCTGCAACCTGTCTCCAAGTTGCTATAAACCTGTACTCTTATAGCAACCTGTTCAAGAAAGAAAATTTTCTCAGCAATAAAGAACTAACCAATGTGAATTGTTTAGTGCAACAGGTGCAGAGATAGGGTTTCCTGATACTCTGGAATTGATTCCCTGCAGATATGGAGGGATTCCTGTATTTGATTATCCAGTCATGACAGTCCAACCAAGCTTCTTTTCAGAGTGGAAGTTTTATTACACAAGGGAAATACAGTTAACGTAATACCCCAGATTTCAACAAGAGTCTTCATACAGTCCCATATGACATCCTTGTAAAATGATGTATGGAACTAAGGGCGCAATCCTAAACAGAGTTAGGTCGGCATAAGCTAAGCCAGCAAAGTTTGGCCTGCACAAGGCACACCATAAAGTATGTTTGGTCCACTCTCAGAGTCACAGAGGCCAGCACACAGACATGCACCATCCTCCCTGATTCCGAGAGCAGTCCAAATACACTCTATGGTGGCCCTTGTGCTGGCCAAACTTTGCTGGCTTAGTTTATGCTGGCTTCACTCTAGTTTAGGATTGCACTCTAAACCCAGTTTAAGATTCTTCCTCTTTAGGAGAATATCTGTGGAGAAATATGTATGATAAACAGTACACCATACAAAAAGGCAAACTGGGTCATACCCTGGGAAGGTGTTGCCTATTTTTCCAATGCAGCAAGGTATCCTCTAATATAATAATGGGCTCTTGCAGAGTGGGAAAATTGGTAACACAGAGGCTTGCTGCTCCTATCAGCACAAGACAAACACACTCCTTGGATACCGTTCTTGAACAGAGAGAGCCTTTGTCTGCACCATTCCGCTCTTGTCTGGGACGGACTTTCACCCACTTCTTTGGCCCCCAAGCAAGGTTAATCAACTCATGACAATTAATGAAATAGGTCATTTTATTATTTTATTTCAAAATTCCTAACCCATTTAATTGCTTAGGCTCAGAGTGCTTCAAATTTTAAAATACTGACATAAAACATACTAAAATATAGGTGGCATGATTGCACATATTAGTATAAAGTAGCTTCATAGAATAAAGTGCACTGCTGGGGTCTACTATATTAGGCCAGGAATATAAGGTAGGCAACAGGGTTTCTTCAGCGTATAAAATCTGTAAGGTTTTATTATCAAAGTGGAGGCTAAAGAGAATGCCTTAGTTTAATCTCTACCCTCCTCAGTGACATTGTTTTAAGGAAAGCTGAGGGTGCATTAAAGACAAAATAAAATCCTCAAAGTTTTCAGAAAGAAGGCTTGTTTTAGGATACCTTCCATTTGGATTCACCTTCCAAACATGAACAGGAGTCAATTTTTTGCTAGCTCAAAACTGAGCCAAGCACTATCCACATGTACTTGATGAACCACTTCACATTCCTGCTGAAACAGAGCATGTTTTCCCTGCGTTCCCTATCATATCATTTCTTATTCACTCCACATGCCTGAAGAGAGAACTTTGTTGCTTTGAACTTTTCTCTAAAACTTTCAAAGGGGGGTGGGAGAGACAGGGGAGCACTGTGATATAAGAAATAGATAGAAAGGACACATCAAGGTGAATTAGATTTCCACATCATTTATCCTACAGGAAAGCACACGCTTTAATCTACCCTGAACCAGACACAAGCATTGTTAGGGCTGAGTTTTGTCTACAAAGCTAAAGGAATAGCAAATGTAATCTTGTGTTTCTACGTCAGTCCAGTTTGACCAGTTCCACAAGTTAAAAAGGAAGCGTGACATTTTCATTTGTGGGAACATGAACAAAATCTGAGAACATGGCCAGAAGGTTTTAAGCAAATGGAACTGGTTGGAGTGGGCATTTAAAGAAGTTTCTAATTACATTTTCTTTAGCAGCTAATGAAAGATGCACTGAAATAGATTGGCTGAAACTTCAGCTAGGTACTGAAAAACAATTGAATGAGTTTAAAAGAAAAAACACTCTTAAGTATTTACTACATGGCAATTTCTCAGAAGATGTGCATAAAAAATTGAATGGCAGATTCTTAGGCCAGAAACCTGTTTGTTCATACAAAATGCATTAAAACAACATTTACATTAATATGGGAAATATAAGAATGGTGTTATAAGACTGTGAAAACAATGAAAAATAAGCGATACGAGTATTAGCACAACAAGAGAATATGCCTACAGAAGCATGGGTCAACCCTTTATTTTCAAAATGTATGGTAAACCATAAATAGGGATCACGGGTTGTGAAAGCTTACTAGGGTGATAGATATCATATAGAAAACAAGGGGTTCCCAATACTGTTTCCCTTGTAATGCTCATGTTGGAGCAGCAGGAACATTTGCAAGGTGAAATGGTTGGGAAGGGCAGATATGTAAAAAAAATTACACAATTACAGTAGGACAGCAAAACAATTTGGGAATATGGTACAAAGAAAAGGTGTACCCTTTCGCTCTTGTGACACTAAAGCCCCAACCCAAATTTAGCCCATTCGGTGTTTAACTGTTTTATAAAAATGGAAGGTCCAGTCACACAGATCGCCTATCATTTTGTCTGGTTTGACCTTTTTGGTCTTCAGTCTGACCTCTCATTTTGGCAATCATGTACAGGATCCTTCCTGCCTAGCTTTGTTCACATTCCTACCAAAGAAATCAACTGGGAAGGCAGACTGACTGGGTGGTGGAGGGAGCAGGAAGAAGAGAGACACACCTGATGTAACTCACTTTGTCCTTTCCCACCTCACTCCTCTGAAAACAATCATAGTCACAAAGGTGATGAGACTGGGCTGTTGTTTAGAGAGAGAAAACGTTTTCTTCCTTAGGCCTGGAAAGATTTGTCCAACTAGGTGTCAATGCCAATGTTAAAGATGCTAGTTGTGGCTGGTAACTGGATATTTGCATCTCTGTTTCATAATGTTTGTGAACAAAAATACCAATCAGTCACACAGTTACAGCAAACAACCAGAGCAGTGGTTCCCAAACTGTCGGGTTGCAACCCACCAGCCTAGGAAGCCCTGTCTCTGCCCCCTTACGGAGTGGGGCAATGTGGAAGGCGGCAACACAATTACTATGATCGCTCTGCTGCCTGGGGCAAATAAAAAGGATTTTTTAAAACTTATTGTGGGTCATGCCAGCCTGGGGGGGGGGGAGGGGTCTGGGGAGCAGCAGACTTCTCTGCAGGGCTTCCCTGCACTTCCAAATGGCTGACACACACTTACAGCTTCCCCAACGATGAAGGAGTTACAAAAGAATTGTTGGACAATGTACCTTACTTTTTGCTTCCGGAAACATTTAAAGTGCAATCCTATACCTGCATTGAGCCAGCTTTGTGCCAGCGTTGTTGCAAATGTGCCATCAGGCACATCTGCGCTGGCAAATCGGGCACTGGATCAGTGCAAGAGGCTGCACCAGCACTCAGGCACCACTGTGCCCGTCAACTGTGCTGGCTATGCACTCGGTTGGCGCAGAACCTCGCCAGAGGTGTGCAATGGGTGTAACGGGGCAGCACAGTGGGTGGCCCAACAGCCATTGCCCTGTATCCTAAACCCCATCCCTGGCCTCAGTGGCCCTGATTTGGGCTGCTGCTGCACACGTTCACCTGCGCCTGCAAATCTGTAGGCTCAGATCTGAGCAGCCCCCTAGGGATATGCTCCCCTTGGAGAAAGGGGAAAGGAGAAAACCTCCCCTTGCCCTGCACTGGGCTGCTGCCGCCTCCTACTGGGCTTAGGATATGGCCCTGCTGTGCCGGCCTTGCTAGGCTGGTGCTGCTTAGGATTGGGCTGCCCATTAAATCTTCCCCTACTGTGATGCCAATAGTAGTTTTCAAAACAAGACAGCTGATCATGAAAGACCAATCTGAGGAGTTCCTTCCAGTGGCTTAGATTTATCAATCACAACTAATGGCAAGGATACATAGACAGGCCACAGTTTAAGGAAACTATATTTCAAAGCAGATTTGAAATATATCACAGGATTGCAATGGCACAAAGATAATTTTGATGAACAGACCAAAATAAATAATTGTATTTGCGACATGTTCACTGGCTTGAGCCAAAGATCTCACTCCTATACTACAGTTTTTCTATGTACTTATTAACTTAGGGTGCAATCCTAACCTGGAGTTAGGCCAGAACAGTTAGGCCAGCAAAGTTTGGCCAGCACAAGGGACACCATAAAGCGGGTTTGGACCTCTCTCAGAGTCAGGGAGGATGGCGCACGTCCGTGTACTGGCCTCTCTAACTCAAAGAGTGGTCCAAACATACTTTACGGTGGCCTTGTGCTGGCCAAACATTGCTGGCCTAACTGTGCTAGTCGAACTCCAGGTTAGGATTGTACCCTAAATGTATGTTTACAAATGTTTACTTTCTCTTTTGGGGTGCTGAGTGACAAGGCAAGATAATTTGATAGTACGCAGAAAATGTGTCATTTTTATTAAAAGAAAAATATGATTGAACAATGTTAGAAGTTGCAAATATGAGAAAAATATATTCACTGGCATGGTGACTATCTCTGCATAAGTCTCTATTAGTGGCTTGCATCAGGTGAGAAATTAGTGCGAATAAATTAAAATTTTTGTTGAATTCAATCTGACCTGGACTCAACATACATCCAGCCTGTTTCAGGAACTACACAGAAAAATCTCAAATGTGGGGGAAAAGAAAAGGTCAGAAAGAGTAAGGGCTTTACTAAATTAAAGGATCATGCATATGTTAAACAGTACATTTTGTTCAAAGTTAGCATATTTTAGGATTATATGTCCCAGAGTGTGCTATACCCTACTGAGAGCATGAAATTCAAAATACTTGGCATGGCAATCCACCAAAAAACACTGCCAAATTTGCTGGTACTTTTCCAATCCCATCTTCAAAGACAGAAGGACTTGAGAAGGAGGGAATGACAGAATGGGCACAGGGAGACTCATGTTGATGACAATTTGTATGAGCACTGTTGGACTTGCTCTGTGAGTGCAGGGTCACAGGTGCGATAAATATACCATTTTTAATATTTAAAACCTTGTAACTCGTTAAACAGTGTTCAGTATTTGCAGTTCTTGTACACATTCAATACAAAACCATGGCAACTGTGGAGTTAGTTTTGTTTAACATGATCAGAGCCCATGATTTAATGATTTCTGTTCACCAAAAAGAAAATACAGTTTACTAACGCACTTTCTAAAAGGTTATTTTCTTCTCATGGCCAAGAACATGTTACAGCAAACATGCTATAGTCTGAACTCCAACAAGTTGCTCTTTGGTGCTTCTTTTAGTAAAAAAAACAATTTTAAAAACACAGTTCCTGGTTCTTCCTTAAAAGACCATTTTGTTTGCTTCAGCTATTGAAACACAGAATCAGTACAAATTAGAGAGCTAACAGCAGAACAGTAACTTTACATGATACTATATTGCTACCCATACTTAAGCTTATGACAATTGACTCACTTTATTTCCATTTTAAACAGCACTGCACCTAACATCTTTTGAGCTACATGGGCAGAGCAATCCTAACCAACTGAAAGGTTAGGATTGCTATCCATCTGTGGCAAATGCGCTGTTAAGTGTGTGTGTGTGCCACATCTCTCTAGGAGTGCTAGGCCAGTGCACAGACATCGCTGCCCTGTTGTCTGGGCCTGGAGGCAAGGCCCGAAGGTAAGTCCAGCCTTCTCCAAGTGGCCCAGGGAATCCGGGAGGAAGGCAAAATGGGGGTGAGGGAGGCGGAGAATGGGCAGGCTTGTGAGTGGCCCAGCCTGGGGAGGGGGTGGCCCAGTCCAGGGAGCCAGTCCCTGGCTCAGGTAGCCCTGATTCAGCTCCTTGAAGTTGCGGCACCGATTTCAGCGGTGCAGCTTTGAGTAGTTCCATTCAGGCCACTGCACATTACTAAGGAAAAGGTAAATATTTTCCCCTGATGCTGGGCAGTGTACAGGAGCCAAGTCCTGGATAGGGGGCAGGTGTATTGGCTAGCCTATTTGCCCCCCTCGCCCCCCCTCAGGTATCTACTGCACACCGCCTAATCTACCCTGTCAGTTTTATGAACCACCAAAAATGAGATCATGACCCACTGATTGGTCCTGGAACCACAGTTTGAGAACCACTGCCTTATACTGAGGACGCAATCCAACGCCCGTTGTTTGGTGACACCAGCTGCTAGCGTTGGCCAGCTGCTGTGCTGGAGCGAGAGCACCGACCGGCACTTTTGCGTCGGTGCTGGTGCCATTGGGCCGCTGTTAGCAGCAGCAGCAGCAGCCCAAGGGCGTCAGCACAGGCCTGCTTCAACCATATTGTTCATATGGGACACTGGGCCTTCACACATATTTGTATAGCCATAACAAATACAGCATCTCAAAATGATTACTAAAAGTTACTAACATTTTTTTCCCCTGGAAATAGCCATGCAATAAAAACAGTAGTAATTATTTATGACTTTGAGAAGGTACATGGTGAACAAGAAGTAAAAAAAAATATTGCAAATAGTTTACAAATTTCAAAATAAAACAAAAACAACTACTCTTTGTTAGAACATTCTGGAATAATTTAATCTCGTACTTATTAACTGAAATTGTGTGTGGCTTTTCCCCCATAAATGATGGCTTAAAAAAAATCATAAAAATATGAGGTGTCAATAGGGACCAGCAAAGCCAATACCATAAATATAAAAATAATATAAATGGTCCCCATTAGAAGTCAAAATGCAGGACACAACATTTTTAATAATAAACAATTCAAAGGACTCATAATAAAAATAGGACAGCCAAGAAAATAACAGAACTTCTTTTCAGAACAAATAAAGTATAGTTACAATATAGCAGTTAAAACAATTCAGCATCCATCAAAGAAAGGCAAGCAGACCAGTATTTTTTGGTAATTTGTTTACTTTTGTGAGTAAACAATCTTTTGTGGAACAATTAGCCCCTAAAAGCCTGGGTAAACAGAATAAATTTCACGCTGAACTTCAAGACTGTCAAAGTGGCAAGGTAGGTCTTCCTTGGGAGGGAATTTCATAGTCTGGCTGCAACAACAGAAAAGGTTCCCTGGTGGAGACGGGCTATTCCTTACTACTGGGTATTCGCCCAGCTTCTCTCTCCAACTCCCTACCGCACATCCACAGATGAGAAAACCCAAGAAGGGCCTCCAATTATCATGATCGGAACTGCTGCACAAGGTCACATGGGATCTTGCAACTATGCTAGTCCCTTAAAGCTTTAATATCAAAACTAGCACTCTGTCAGACACAGACTGAGAGCCAATGAAGATTCTTAAGGATAGCTGGAATATGCTCACACCAGCAAGCCTCTGAAAACAGCCTGGCTGCCATGCTATGAACCATTCAGTGTTTCCAAAGACTTTTCAAAGACAGCTCCCTATATAACATACGACAGCAATCAATTTAAAGCTCACAGGGTGCAATCTTCTAATTCCCTCTGAAATAACTGGAGCTTTCCGAATATATGTATAATTTGAAGAAAGAGGTTTCAAGGAGGAATAGCGGAAATAAATGTGTCGCCAAATATACCATATGTAGATGTTACATAAATGCTTGTAAAAGTTTGCTTTTTCCTTCCTATGGCAGACATTAGACATTTATTTTAGTTACAGCCAGTGCCCTGTTTGTAAAAAAGACTGTGCTTCCAGGATGGGATTACTGGATTGATGTTCCACACAAGGCTTTGCAATTGTCATCCCCAACATGCTCAAGTTACTAGCACTTGTGCCATATAATTATACTTGTTTGTAGATCCACTGGGAATGCTGTGGGGCTCAAGCTAGTCTCTACGGTCCAAAGGCCTCTGAGAAGAAACAGGCCACCTTCTGATCTGTAGATGGAATGGATGGATTAGCAAAGAGCCAGGCCAGCTGTTGTAAGCTTTATCAGTACACAGGCCTAACAGATGGGAATCCACTCTAAAAGCCTCCTGAAACAGTAAGCAAAGCCCTTCTGTTTTCTGGCTGGTGTATTTGTGTGTGTGTATGCATGTGTGTGACTGTTTGGCTAGGAAAGTCAGCAGAAAACACAACAGTGAAACAAATACATTTAAAAGAAACGAAGATTGATTGATTGATACTTTTTTCCTTTGACAATGAAACTTGAACATTAAGGAGGTTTAAAAACTCATGAAATCAGATGTGACAAATACAGAGTTTATAGGACAGAAAACATTGAAACATCGATGTATTTGTTTCATCTATTTTTAGTCCGTGTATATCAAGCAGCAGCCCAGATATTCAGTCACCCACACAGAGCAATATCTTGAGGGGAACATCTGAAGAACAAAAGATACGTTTTCTGCCACACACATTCCAAATAAAAGTTAACCAGGTTTTTTTTTTTTTTAGTTAACTGGAACTGGGACTAGTATTGCCTCTTTTGGCTGTCGGAGTCTATTCCAGAGGGAAACGTGTGCTTCGTTTCCCATGTAGCCCACAAGCGCTTGCCATTTAGTAACAGTGATACTACCATATCAGGTCTTTAACTCAGACCATTCCCTGGGCCACACAATTATAGAAAAATCATTTAAGATGTATGCAACTTCATAAATAAAGATGCATTCAAAGGCATACTGCATCTCCCGTAAATTGGCAATTTGTAATGTTCCCTCCACACCGTGCCTTTCTTTACTGATTCTTTTCTCCTGGTATTTAGCTGCTCTATGTATATTCTCCGCAAAATCCAGTCTGAGAACTGGTCACTCTGCATGAGAGCCAGGTAGGATTTTTTTTCTGTCATCCAAATTGGCTATGGATGGCAGGTTTTGTTTTGTTTTTTGGCCCAGCCCAGACTGGCGAGGGAGGGACATGTGTTTAGTAGGTTTCATAATTTCAAAACTGGTCACGTGTGTTTTATAAAATTAAACCCCAACCTCAGTCCGGTGTCTTCCTTGGGGGTGGTGTAATAGGTGTAATAGGCTACCTTAGAATGCGAGATGCAGGGGAGTGGCAGAGAGATACAAGTATCTGGTTGTCTCGTGGGCTCCCTCAAGCATCTGGTGGGCCACTGTGAGATACAGGAATAGAAGCTGAACTAGGTTGGTCTGATCCAGCAAGGCTTTTCTTATGTTCTTAGGTAAAGTTCTTCATACTTTGCCACTTTTCTTAGTCAGCTCTATCAAAGACCATTGAACATAATAATTAAGAATTGAAACTTCATTTTCAGAAGACATACATCTCTGATGCTACAAACGCTACAAACAAGCTACAAACGCTACAAACAAGCAACATGGCTCTATCATGCCCAGTTTTTCGGTTTCCATCTGGCTAATACTGTTGGAGACAGAAATCTGGCTCAAGTTATAGTTTGCAGCATGGTGTCTTGTATCCCCTGTGGTCATTTCACCTGTCATACTAGTAATGTAAAAGTACAGCATCACATAATTTGATTGACTCACACAAGTGCTTCACAAGCCACCATCACTTCTCAACTGGACCACTGACACCGACACAGAAGTATCCAAGGCGTTTGGCCTACTCTTATGATGCAGACCTTCACAAGGGAATATGAGGAATAGCAACAATACTACAATTGTAGTTGAAGGAGGCCCAGAATCCTGAATCTTCAGTCTCACCCAGCAAGGCAATTTTTTTCATTCTTACACTACCAGTTTCCAATTTATTATTTATGCTTATTGAATTCCCATATGCCTGTAATCTGAACTTAAAAATGCAATAACAATACAATGCAAAAGTATTTACACATGTGGACATTTCTTTAATTCTTCCTAAGATTCAGGCTGGCCTGTGCCAAATTCAGCACAGTATAGGGGAGGCTGGAGCCTCACCATGGCAAGGGCATGTTCGCACCCTTACTGTAGGGGAGATTCCAGCCTCCACTATGGGCTCCTCGGATCAGTGCCTGCTAAACAGCAGGCGCAGATCTGAGGAGACCGTGCAGCCTGAATCGGGGCCACATGGCCTCCTGAATGGGTCTAGGATTTGGCTTTATGGCCGAATCCTGGACCCACCTCCATCCTGGGCCAGCCTGCCTGCCAGGCTGCCAACCGCCTGCCCAGAAACGCCCTCCCCCTGCCCCGTTTCAAAATGGCGCCTCCCTTGCATTGGCCGAAACCCTGACAAGGGGGTGCCGATCGGCACTCCTGCATCGCCACTAAGTGCACAGTATTGACGCTGCACAGTTTCTAGGATTGTCATAGTAAGGCTGGCCTTGCTGGGCTGGCATAGGTGCTCGGGGAAGATGGGAGGCAGAACGGGGTGGCGGGAAGGCCAAAATGGGGTGGGGAGGCGGGGAATGAATAAGTCTGTGGGCAGCCCAGCCCTAGGAGGGACTTTGGCCCTGGCCCGGGTGGTCCCAATCCGACTGATCAGAGTTGCACTACCAATTTTGGCGGCACAGCTCCAAGTAGCCCCATTTGGGCCGCTGCATGTTACCTGGGGTAAGGGCAAAAAAATTCCCCTTTCCTTGGATTGACACACAGCCAGTCCCAACCCCAGGCTGGATATGGGGCAGTCATACCTGCCTGCCTATTCCAGCCCAGGGTTAGGATTGTGCTCTCATTGAATTAAGTTAAGAGGACCAAAAAAGATGGCTAGCCAAAGAGCACTGTGTTTGAGCAGGTAACAGATCAAACTAAATAAGATCAACTAAATAAGCTACAGGTATGAAGACTAGATATGCAGGGTTAAGAGTTCCCATTTAAGCTATCTACAGTTTTTGGAAAAACTTTAATTCGACTGGTTACCTGCTCAAACAGTGCTCCTTTGGCTAGCCATCTTTTTTGGAAAAAACAGAAAAAACTAGGTGCATTTGTTTCTACCAAACATTACTTGGCAAGAAAAGAAACTCATGCTGACAACATTATTCTGAAGAGGCAAGCTGTCAAAACGAAAAACAAAAAAGCCAAAAAAACTTACAGTGTAAGTCACTTCCAATTTCTTGGAAAACATTTTCTCAATGACAGAAAAGGCTATGACAACCTCAGCAAGTGCTGAAGCCAGGCAAAGGGAACAGGAGAACTCTCTGACTCATGTGAAAAGTCAGTCAGTTATTTTGCTTCACTAACGGCACAAATACTGAGCAAAATCCAGCCAAAATTAAGCATGTGTCTAAATCAATTGCACTACAAGTTACTAGTTTGTATCCAACACAGAAATACCTTGACTTTCATCCACTTGACTTTGATTGCTCTGCTCTTTCAGCTGTTTCCAATTACAAACACATTTCAAATTTTGTCCATGTGCTTTCCTCTTTGGTCCAGTTCCATCCAACCTTCCACAACATTTGTCAACATTCTTTTATTTGTCTTTTATTTCTGTTTATTGGGGTTCTGAAGGCATTCAACCGCAGTGCCAGGTCTACCTGCCTTGGGGAGTGAGTGAGGCTGTCCCCACCCACAGGCACAGCAGCCATATCTATGGCTGAAGTCCACACACACACACACACACACACACACACACACACACAATATCAGACATGGGAGAAAAGAAGAAGGTCTACTGGGCTTCCCAATGCCTATTAGGCTTGGCCTCGCAGTCAACGGCCTCTACTAGGTCTTTTGCTCTTCATGAGAAATAACAGAAACATATTTATTTATTTATTTATATCTGATATGCTGAAATCCAAGTATAGTTTTAATACAGAAAGGCAACATTCAGAAGTTGAGATGGACTACTATAATATTCAGATTAAGTAGATTAAATAATTTTAATCTTAACCTGTTAGGAAAAAGTAAGGTGCTCAGAAAAGGAAAGGATTAGGCCACGGAACAAACAAATGCTCTGTGATGGGGTGGGAAGCCAGCAAGACATAGAATTACCATCTCCACCTGCTGGTCCTTTCAAGCTGAATGGACCACTTTTCCCCTCGCAATGGCCACAGAACAACCTGCATCACTGTGGTGAAGAGGAGGAGGAGAGAGTGAGGCATAATGCTCCATACTGTCCTGGTATAATGATTTTCCCATTGCATGTAAGCTGCACAAGGAGCCTCACTGGCTAAAGGGCATGGTACAAATTATTCGAATGAATGAATGAATGAATGAATGAATGAATGAATGAATGAATGAA
>JAJKFI010000018.1:1966745-1979549 GCA_029204185.1 Lerista edwardsae | reverse complement strand
GAATGAATGAATGAATGAATGAATGAATGAATGAATGAATGAATGAATGAGCATATACTAGAATCTCCTGTCAAAATGGCTTGCATGTTCTTGCTGTATAATGTATAAGCAATAATCCAATATCTGCACAAAATAAATGAACCAATCCTATCTTTCCTTTCTGCCACCAGAACTAGCATTCAGGTGGCAGGACACCCTTCAGGTGGGCGGGCTGCCGCAAATGGCCATGGGAAAGTGCATGGAGCCATCCCAGAAGGCTGGCACAAAGGCTGGATTGCCTCTGCATGTGGTCAAGGGACACAGAGCGGCCACCAACCAAGGATAGGTCAGTAGCGAAGAAGAGGGCAAGGACATGATGAAGGCAGGAGGGCACCCAGAACAAGTGACTCGCACGAAATGCTATCCCCTCCCATAGCAGTTGGCGCACACCCTTTCACTCCTCAGACTTGTGCCAGCTAAAGAGCTGGCACAGTTCCAAGGAGAATCTGTTGCCAGTCAAGGTGCTTATGGGGAAGTAAGAGAAAATATTTTTCCCTCTCGCAGAATGCAGCACAAGCCGACTGGGCGCAGCTGCCTTGGCGGGGAGGGGGAGGGGCAGCAAGGATGAAGGACTTTTGTTTGTCCCTCATACTTCTAAATGCAGTATAATGATTTCTACTGTCCACACCCCTGTGCCAGTACGAAGACAAGACCACTAACAAAACACACCAGTTTCTTGGTACTTATTGAACTTGAGAGAATTGCAAAAGTATGAAGCTTTGTACTTTTTTTTAAGATGACCAAAGGGGACTACTTTGCACCCAGCATTGAGAAGGACTGAAGAAAGAAGCCTAGATTCCTAAAGACACATTGGTATGACTCAGAATTTCCAGTAGGGTGGACAGGTACAACATTTCTGTTTCAGCTATTGCAAGAATTGACACTGAACTTCATGGTTGACTGTGAACACCAGGAAGAATGGGACAAGACTAGAGAGAGATTCAGAAAGGCTAAAAAAAGGGAAGGTTTGAAGCAGAGTGCAAGCTCAAAGAGTGATTTTAGAGCAGGCATACAGTTGGCCCATGTTCTCCATGGAATACTGTCAGCCCACATTATCAGAATAATTACCCTTATTCCATCATCCAGGTTGGTTCCCTGCAGGGTGGGCTGACCTGGACCATCCAGAGGCGAGGGGAGCTTTGCTCCAGAGGGTGTTCTGAGCACTGCAGAGGCCATGAGCATCCACTTGTGGCCTCTGTGGGCCTCAGAATGAGTCCTTCCCAGGGTCTCAGAATAACTGTAAAGGCATATAAACATCACTTCTGGTTTTGCTGAAAAACTGGAAGCGACTTTTTTTTTGCCTTTAACCCTCATTCTGAGGGCCACAGACCCATGGGCAGACATGCACAGTCTCTGTGAGGCTCAGAAGAGCCTCTAGAGCCCAGCTCGGGTTGGGTTCAGAGGGTGGGGGTGGGCCTGAAAACCACGGATTTTAACGTCTGCAGTTTTCCTTATCTATGGGATAGCACAGGCCTGCCTGTATCATGTAGAAAGTTTTTACTTGAATATGTAAAATTTATTTTCACATTAATATGTTTTTCGCAATTACTATTTCAGTTTTATCTCAGTATTATAGATGTACAGAGAGCTATAAGGAGGTCTAGAGAACTGACCACAATGTCTCTGGCTCACTGCCATCTCAAGACTGTAGATTGATTTTCTAAAAAGAAAACATCAGGAACCAAGTACATTTGGAATTCATTTCTGCCTGACTTCAGCTTGCTCAGTGGCTGCTGCTGTTGAATAATACACTGAGATATCTTAATCAAGAGATAATGCCGTTCCATTATTCAGTTCTATTCTCCATATGAAGATAAACTATGATCAGATGATCAACACATTTATTATTAATGAGAACTGTCAGGAAGACAGAAACAACTTAACATGTAGGTATATTTAATAAAATCAAAATGTACTGAAGTCAACAGGTCCTAGTGGTATTAGCTGAAGATATTAAAATATGATTATTTGAACTGTAAAGAGCCAAACTTTCTCAGAAAGCTGACCAAGCACTGATAGTTCAAAAAAGAAAATTTTGTTACAAAAGTCTAATTAGGCGGGCAAATCGCAGGGCTCAATGGAAGGAGACTGCATACCTTCCATACAGTACACTCATTCAACCTTCCTCTCTTTTCCCTGTAGTCCTGGTTTGCTATGTAATGCTGATCCACTGCAAAACCCACCAAAGGCCAACCAGGAGGGGAAAGCAGAGAAGGCTCCATGCAGAGAAGGATCATGACTTTAAATGGGCCAGAATTTTAACCAACTGTCCTCTCCTAATCTTTGGTAAACTCCACAGCAAGGGCAAAGCAGTTGCATTTCTAACACAAGCAAGGGGACACTCACTGTTAAATGTCTTTGGGGGATGCGACTTCTTGGGAACAAGAATTAAATCTAAACTTAACACAGATGACTGGAGTACTGCATAGTATTTAATTCATGTGATAAGAAAGTGGTTGAAGTACAGAGAGTGGTTGAGGTAGGGCTGAAATGAAATGCTTAACTCTTCAGCCTAGAGAAGGTAGATTTAGAATTTTCAATACAGTCTGCAGGCAAGAGGCAATGGGTTACAACTGACAAAAATAGTTACTAAGTGGAACTATTTGTTTACTGCATTTTGTAATATTTTTACCATATACGCAACAACTATCAGACTACAGAATATCTGCGGAACTCCAAGTGCAGGACAGTGAATGAACGAGACCTTTTAAGGCATGAAACTGGAGACTTTATTCAAAAATACAATTCTACGCCCCATATCACAGAGGATATGATCTGGAAAGTCAAACGAGGCATGAAATAGTGCCATAGGAGATATTGTTTGAAATATGCAGGGATGTTTGTTTGGGCTGATTACAACATAGAAACATAAAACATCGCATTTTGGTGTTTCAGATATTTTCCAGAAATTAAAATAGATTACTTTCCCAGTTAGAAATAATACTGTGGCTGCATCTGCTGACACTATATCACCTACCTTTAAAGTATTTAAATACCTTTAAAGTATTTAAAATTAATAACAATGAGAACTTGGAATGAGACCTTAAAATAAAACCACATAGCACCACTTTCTCCCATTTTCATTTTTTCAAATCACAAAATCTATGAAAAAATAAAACTATTTTCAGACACCCCTAGTGATATGGCAAGAAATTGGGCTGCTCCCATTAGCTAGAATAGTTTTCAATCATGTCAGGACAAAGAGTATTAACAAATCAGTGCTGAAAGTAGTGTTATAAAAAGTATTACTGGACAAAGGAAGGGTGAGAATACAAAGAGCCATGTTAAAATATTCTAAATGCTGCATTTCTCTCCCCCCCCCAGGCTTATTTAAAAAAATAAAATTATTTTCCTTCACACAGAAGATAAAAGGAAAATAGAAGAAAGGAAAGACGCCAATTAGAGCGCAATCCAAATGGAGCGCCTCGGCCAGCGCAAGTCCCTTGCTCTGGCCCAAGAGTGTGGCAAATGTACCGTAAAGCACGTTTGCAACTACTCTCAAGCTGGGAGCGCTAGTGCAAGAGCATGCACTGTTACACCCCTACTCCAAATTGCGCTCCAGCCAGTATCTACTTTGCATTGGATACAGCGCAGGCCACTCGACCTGCCTGTTCCCGCACAAGTGAGGACTGGGCTGTGAGTTTTATAAAAACTCAATCAAGCACTGTGCAGAGCCCATGCAACCCACAGGAAATATCCACTGTGGAAAAATTAGAGCTGAATTAGAAAGATCATAGAGCCAAATTAACAAATGGCAGCTCTGAAACCTTTTAGCAAAGTTTCTCTCTTTTTCAGTCCATGAAATGTGTACAAGATCCACCTGATTGTTCCCTTAATAGGTTGCATACTAACAGCACAATCCTGTGCATATATACTCAAGGGTAAGTTCCATTAAGTTCAATGGAGCCTGCTCCCAGAGGCGTGTGCATAATCTTGTAGCCTACAGTAGGTGAATTAACACACTGCTATTGCGCTCTCGCTCTCTCGCTCTCTCGCTCTCTCTCTCTCTGTTCACAATAGAAATAAGACCTTCAGCATTTCTAAGTGCTGTGAAAATGGACAGAAGAAACATTTTAGTACAAAAGCATATTTTGCCCTGCAGAAGCTGAGCCACTTCAACTGTGCAGAAGGTCAGCACAACTCACAAGTGGTCGCAAACATGGTTTATGGCACATTTGTGACACTCTGAGCCAGCACAGGGGGTCAATCATGTTAGGATTGAACTGTGAATGTCTGCAGCCCTGGTGAAACAGAATAGAAAAGTATTGCAAGTTTCTCCTTTGCCCACCACTCCACCTGGTATTTAAATAGATAATTTCTCCCCTCGAGATCATATATATTGCTTAAAGCTGAACCAGTTTGCCATATAGCATATTTCTGTAAGAGCAAGAACTTACTGGCAATAAGACACTGCTGGCCCCTGACCTAGGAAGGGTACTAGTGCTTGAACTAATTTCAAAGATAGAAAAAAAAATACAGGCACATTAAGTGCTGTTATAATCCAGCTGTCTTACACTGGTTTATATGCCTTAAAAATGACAATGATGCATTAACTATTAAAATTAGAGCATCAGCCATTACCCTTGTGGTTGCTTACTATTCAACTGTACAAAAGGATTGCAGCAGCCAAGAGCTTAAACATTAAAATAATGACTTGACTTGTAAAAAATGCATATAATACAAGAAAAGGAGGACAATTGTAATGCCAATATCGACTTTTTCCTCTTAGCACAGTGGTTCTCAAACTCCTATGAGGGAGTTGGGAGCCACATAAGTCTTTGGGGAGGCAGGGAAAAGGCAGCAACACAATCTCCAGGATTGCACTCCTGCCTTTTGCCAAAAGGACTTTTTCACATCATCCCTTGTAGCTCTGGCCTCTGGGGTGTGAGGGGAGAATTAAAACCACAACTGTAACTGCAAACTGGAACTGGGTCGTGATAGTGTTTTTAATGTGATGTGAGGCTTGGGGAGCCTACGAGGGGGGGGGGGTCCAAAGGGCTCCGCCATACACCCCAGAGGCCATAAGTATGGAAAAGCCCCTTGGGACAAGGCAGCAGCGTGATCCTGGGGTTCATATTACTGCCTCTCCCCGCCCTTTAAAGGGGACCCACCACTTTGGGAAGCACTGTCCTGGCAGTTACATTCCCATTTCCCTTTTACAGTGGAATTAGAACTCAAGATGATTCAATCTCCCAAAAGGTTTTTAAGAATACTACGAAATCAAAACCATGTATCTAATATCTTCTGATGCTTAATATATTGCTTTCAAAACATTTGTGATTAGATCCTGGTTAAACTGTTTGCTGAATACTGTTGAGGGAAAGATACACTGTTATATAAGAATCTGCATCACTTAGAATCACCTGAATCATGGTGACATGGATTCAAATCTTGCGCTTCTCAAAAGCCAGCATGCTTAAGGTAGAGCACATACTTTAGGGCAGGAGGTATGGACTGATGGTTGAGTGGCTAGTACTGCCTGAAGCTAAGCAGGAAAATCTGTGGTCTTGTTTTTGGATGGGAGACAGAATATTGGGCTGTGACAAGCTGCTGTGGCAGAATGGAGTAGCTGTGGAGTTGATTAGCCAGTATGGAGTATGTGAGAAGGCCAACTGGCAAAAGAATGACCTTGGGGACCCGTCCAGGTTGGATTTATGATTGCCTGCTGAAGCTTGATGGCACTCAGCCAGAGGAGAGAACCACACTGTGAAGCCTGTATCTGGCTTCCTGAGGGTCTCTGCTATATTTTTTTGATGGCAGATATGGTACCATTCACTATCTGCAAGGATTTTCAGGAACTTAACCATAGCGGATAATGAGGACTGACTGTGGGTGCAGTCCTAACCAACCTTCCAGCACCTGGGTGAGGGCAATGTAGGTCCAAGTAAGGGAACAAACATCTCACAAATAGTGGCTACTATTCCACTGCAGGATGCAGCACTGCCCTACTGGCAGTGCTGGAAAGTTGGTTAGGATTGCACCCTAAATCTACAAACAACTCCCTTATTTCACTCTGCACATCAGTTAATAGCTACATATGAAGCTGACGTATAGACCATCTACCTCTATCTATATTGAGATGGACTATACTGAATTAGACCATCTTGCTCAAGAATGTCTGCACTGAGTGACAGCAACTCTCTGAGGGTTCTCAGACAAGAACTTTCTCAGCCCTACCTAGAGATGCCAGGGATTGAATCTGAGACCTTCTACATGAAAAACCAAGTGTCACCACTGAGCTATCACTCAGATTCAACTCTTACACCAATTTATGTTGATACTAGCCGATATCACTCCTGGAATAATAATAAAGGTGCAAGTTGCTTGATGTGAAATAAATGTTAGCAATAATAATGTGGAAAGTAATAATGAGAAATAATGGCAATCAGAAGCAAAATTGTGTGCTACTAAAATTGTATTACGATATCTAGAATGGATGTATGCTTTTGAGGCCTTACTATAAAGAAGCTTATCTGCATGTTTAAAAAGTGGGGATTTGGATGGGGGGCAGGACTTCTAGTACTGATTTCTGTTGCTCTTCCAAGGTATACAGAACAGCCATTCAGAGAGGGTCTGGCCAAAATGAAGCATGCATGAGCAATACAACCAAGCGGCCTTGACTATGGGAAGTAAAAAGTTCATATCTCCCTTCAATGTCAGCATACAAATTGCCTTTCCACTCATTTTGAAACATTAACCTCTGCTCTCCCAGGTGATGTCAACCAGGCGTAGAATTAACACAGACTTTCCATACAAAGGAACTCTTTGGCTACAAGAGACTAGAGGATCTCAAAAGTGCCATTCTTCACGGTTTCACACTGTAGTATTTGAAGTGTCCATAAAAAAAACTTTCAAAGGAATATGCGCTTTGATTATTTTATGTGAAAAAGGATTTTGTTCAATCTCCTCTCCTGTTTTTTCCTTGCAATTGTAACCACTCCCACACTCCACTAGCCTTCATGTCTATTATAAAGACTATTTACTAGAAATATTATGTGATAACCCTAGCTTCATGTGTTCTAAAAAAAGGACATTCAGTAAAATAGAAGAGTTCATAATGTCTCCCTTGTGGGACACTAAGGAGCATGAATAATAATCTCATATGGCTTTATTATTAGAGGACTTTATAAGATAAAGCTCCCAGAAGATTTTTTTATATATATAAAAAACCCTGCTACAGTCAGTTTAAAAGCAATTTGGTTGAAGGAAGTAATCCAGGTTTGTTTGTTTAAATGTATAACATAAGTGTGGCATTTAAAATATACACTGTGATATGTTCTTTCTACCAATTTGGATTTCCTTCTTCCAAACAAGCAACTTACGAAAGAAAGAAAGAAAGAAAGAAAGAAAGAAAGAAAGAAAGAAAGAAAGAAAGAAAGAAAGAAAGAAAGAAAGAAAGAAAGAAAGAAAGAAAGAAAGAAAGAAAGAAAGAAAGAAAGAAAGAAAGAAAGAAAATCTCACTCCGAATGAACAATACATTTTTCAATATGAGTATCCTGTGGGAAATCACTTCTAAATTAGCCCTGCAAAATGTGTTAAGAAAATGATCCAGGAGGATATTTTGCGATTCAGAAGGGAGGTTTGTGTCTTTTATGCCACAGCTAATCACTGCAAGCAAAAGACATCCTGTTCAAACTTTTTTTTTTAATGCAAAAGGGCAGGTACCAGGATTGCATTCTAGGATACATCACAATTATGGCACCTCTTGCTTGATGATGTCACTTCCATGACATCACTTTCCATGGGTCCTGACACAAGTGCCACTCTAAAAAGTGGGTCCTGGTGCAAAATGTTTGAAAACCACTGGACAAGATCATGCCCTAAGTTGGGCATGTTACTCAGGTTGGTCAATAGGGGAAAGTGGGACAGAAACACATTAAATAAATAAAGGAATAAGCATCTTCAGTATTTCTTTGCCCACATTCTTGGATTGCAGCAAACCCTGAAACATCCCTAACAAAAATCAAAATTAGGACAAAATATAATAAGCACTGAACTAAAAACAAAATAAAAAAAGAACACTCACTTGAAAATTCAAATGTGAACACCACAAAAGGAATATAGCAAGTGTAAGGTCTGCAGCTGTCAAGATGGCTGCTCCCAGCTTTCCACGACCCACCTGACATCAGGTCACGACCCACTGTGGGTCTGACCCCAAAATTGAACTAATCTAGTCAAAGGTAAGGTATTTTAAGGATGCAATCCTAACCTGGAGTGAGGCTGGCACAAGTGACTTCTGCAGGCCCAGGAATGTTGCAAGCACTCCATAAAGTGGGTTTACAATACTTTTGGAGTCAGGGAGGCCGGCGAACAAACATGCACCAGCCTCCCTGACTGAGAGTGGTCCAAACACACTTCAGAACGAGTTTGCGACACTCTTAGACAGGCACAAAGTCACCTCCCAGAAGTCCGCCTGGTCATCAATGGGTCTCCTCAGACCCAGGTCAGTTTTTGCTGCTATTTGCCCAACTGGGATAGGCTCTGGCATGCGCAACTGCACCAAGATCCACTGCTCAAACTCTTGAACAACCTCCGGATTCCAACCCATTCCTCCCACCCTGATCCTCCCCCAACTGTTCACATACAGGAATGGCTTACTGCTGGCATTGGAAGTGCCTTACTGCACCTTTTGTGACAGAAGCGCAGGCGGTACACTCATACTGCCCGTGCTAACCCCGTTAGGATTGGGCCCTAAGGCACTTGATTGCAAATGTTCCATGTCTGGACCCACACATGCAGTTAAACCATTTCAGTATTATTCGTCACCATGAGGATTGCCCCACACAGAACAGTAAGAGATGGTACAGCAGATATATCATTTTGTATGAGCTATAAAATGGCATGTTTTTGAACAAGGTATATCTTAAAAAAACAAAATTTTCCCTGACAAGTAGGGTTTATTTTATTTCAAAAAGCATTTCTATTTCTCCTGTTTGCTCAAAAAAGTTTTTTTCCCCTTCATTCTTAATGATTCAGTACGACTGTAATAAGGACACTGCTGGATCAGGCCAAAGGCCCATCTAATCCCATTTCCTGTATTTTACAGTGGCCCAGCAGAATGCTTTGTGAGCAAATAATGCAACAAGATACCTATATCTTGTTGCCACTCCCTTTTATCTTGCATTCAGAGATACGCTGCCTCTAAATCCTGGAGACTGCAGATCATCATTACAGGTTGCAACCTGTATGCAGTTTTCCTCCATAAATCTGACCAATCCCTTTTAAAGATATATAGGCCAGAAGCCATCACAACATAATGTGGCCAAGAGTTCCACAGATTAATTATGTGCTTCACTGCTGAGTACACAAATATTTCCTAAGGTCTGTTCTGACTCGCCTGTCAGTCAATTTTAGCAGATGTCTGGTATTGTGCAAGAGGGAAAATCATTTCCCTCTATCCATCTCAAACATAATGTTATACGTCTCAGGGCGCAATTCTAACCAACTTTCTATCACCGGGATAAAGGGCTCCTTTACCTTGAGGAGGCCTCCATGACTATTACTCCACTACAGGATGCAGCACATGCATCACTGGCACAGCTATGTCAGTGATGGAAAGGACTGCACCCTCAATCATGTCCCTCCTCAGGTGTCTCCTTTCTAGATTGAACAGCACCAAATGCTGTAGCCTTTCCTTATAAGAGAGGTGCCCCAGCCCACTATTCATGTTGGTTACTCCCTTCTGCATCATTTCCAGTTCCACCAAATCTTTTTTGATTCATTAAATCATAACGGTATTCTTTTTTCATTGGCAGCTTCCTCATGAGAAAGGTTTTTTTTAGCAACAAAAGATGGTGAATTGGTCATTAGCCAAAATGCACATGGAAAAAATGACAATATAGGCAGGAAATTTAAGCAGACCTTTGCAAAATAAAGGAGCACAGAAACTGAATGGGATGTCTACTTATGATACTCCTGATCTTTTTTTTTTTCCAAGGACAGTGCTTAATTTCTAGAGGTGCCAGATTTTGCCTTGTTCCACACATTATGGTACTACTCCACTTGGTGTGTCTTCGTCCCATCCCTCGAACAGTATTGCAGATGACAAAATATATACACCGACAATTGCATGAAATGACCAGTTAGGAATTTCCTTTTCTCAGTTCTTTTGAAGACATGAGGAGCATAACTAACCCATCCCTCCTACTCATCCAGATGTGTGGAAGCCAGGATCCAGTGGCGATGGTGTGTACCAGATCCTCTGGCAACAGCCTCCGTGCTCCCTTCCTCTCTTCAGACTTGTGCCAGCTATTTTGCTGGCGAATGTTTATGGAGGGGAAAGGGTAAATTGCCTATCCCTTCCAAAGCCTCCAGCTCCACTACCACCTTTGCTGAATACAGTCGATGCCTTTTCGAGGATAGGATTGGGCTGTTTAAGCTTGTCACTCCTGCCCTGAGGATTTATAACCTGCCATACAGGGGTATTCTGGGTCTCTGGATGATCCACATCCAGAAGTGTACGTGGAAGTGTAGCAGGTCTCAAGTTTTTGTGTTGAGCTCCACTGCAATGCTGAGTACTCAACACGTCCACTGCATAGGGTGGGGGAGAAGACAGGTGGGGTGGCTACTATGGAAAGCTTCTCTGAACATGAAGAACTGGGTTGTACTCTAAGCCAGGAACACATGGTTTTCATGCGAGTAAGTTATCTCTATATCATGCAAACAACAAAATAAAGGCTAATTTTCTCCTCAGTGATATAGATAGCCAATAAAAAAGCTGAGGGAGCTTTTTTAGAAGAGTTCTCTCCGTCCCCTGATATAACACATCATTCTGTTCTGTGGCTCATTTCATGCCTGCACTACATAAAAGCCCAGCTGGACTTAAAAGTGTAATGTTGAGGTTTTAATGAAATTGTGTTCAATACAAGTTTGTTTCTCAGTAGGCAAACTTGTCAGCATTCAGGTAATATATATAGGAAATGAACATTTCAAGCAAACATTACAAAAATTGAACAAGGTGATACTTCATGAGACATTTTAAAGCCATTCAAATGGTTTAAAGTATTTGCTGTACAGATTTCCCCTGGAATTCTGCTTGAAGCTCAACATTGTATAACCATGGGTGAAAGTGTCAGAGAAATGAGGAGGGAACCTGATTCTTGTATATAGGATCAAAGACTATAAAACACAGGAGACAATAAAAAGAAAGCAAGCAAGGAAAAGAAGTATTAAATAAAGGCACGATGAATGACATATACATTCTTGTGATAATTCCTACCCTGCTTTATTGCTCAGTAATGATCATACAATGCTATACTTCATTGATCACTGCTTGAATCTAAGCTTCATTTCCTCCACATATGTTAAACACCTTTGACTTGAATTCACTTTATGTAACTTCTCAGTACTTTCTTTTTAGTGTGAAAGGAAATGGAATATAAATACTGAATGAAGAAAAATCATTCACCATTATTGTTCTTCAAGTTCTATAGTGCTAGGAAATACTTTGAGGTTCAAACGCTGTCATGGCAAGGCAGGGCACTACAGCAAGATTCTCAACATATTAAGGGTACGCCTTGGGCTAAAATCCACTTTGCCCAAGAGCCTCAAAGGCTTAATAAAGGGTTCTTCATACAAAGAAATATTTGAATAGCAGGACAAGACTGCACTTCCCCAGGACACAGACACCTGCTGAATCAAATTACTCAGCACAGATTGACAACCTGATCCTAAACACATAGTTTCAAAATAAGCACCATATACTTCTATGTTGTGTGTTCAAGAACTGGGTGGTAAGTGCTTTCACTACATTTGAACTTTCCGCAGAACGACGCAGCAGCGTTCCTCATAGAGATGACTAATTTCTGTGTATGGTGCAGGAGCAGCAATTGACAGGAGACTTCACTCACCCAACCGCCTTCTGGGCTTCACTATCACTTGCTTTTCCAAATGCAGATAAAGAGAAAGTTCTGTTTATCTCTAATAATGGCATGCAGGAGAAAAAAGAAAACCTTACCAGGTGTGATTTTTTAAAAACTTTTTGGGAATGGAATGTCTCCCATCATTTTACTTCAAAGATCCCATACCCAAAAGAATATACCAGGTCTTTCAAAAAATGTACACACATTTTAAGATATTGATGAGAAACAAATTCTTATTTGACTGCTGTGGCACAATTGTGTCTGGATGTGTGTGAAAACCCCTGCCTAGGTCAACTGAAAAGTTAGGGGAGGAGGGAAGCACTATTTTAATAGTAAAGAACTGCTGGGGATGGAGCAGAGGAATTGGGAAAAATCAGGAAACATTTTATTGTGTAGGAACTCAGACTTTCAGTGTCAGATTACTTCTGATGCGAGCAAAATGTGTCTGGGAATACAAAAGGTATAGGCTGTAGTAGTGCAAACTCTTATGTAGAAAGTGGCTTTGATTATTTTGTGAATTAAGACAATGGATAAACGATTACAGCTTTACTAATATTGTTATCTCTCTCTATATAAAATCGGATGTATGTGTGTGTGTTCCGCATAGGCTCCGAAACGCCTGGAGTGACGCGCACCAAACTTAGCACGCACATGCCTTGCGGCCTGGCGACAAACATTGCGGGGGCAGGCCCCCCTAGCACCCCCAGGGGTGGGGTGCACAGGGTGCCCCATGTGATAATGGCCAAAAATGGCCAAAATCGGAATTGGATCCGTAGTTTCCAGGGTCGCCGAGATGAGCGGCGATGCTCCTGACGCCGCTGGAGTCCGGGTTTGGCCCCTCCTCGGCGTGGGGGGTGAGAAGGGGTGCGAAAGAAGACGTCCGCCATGCCCTGCTGGGACGCCT
>JAJKFI010000018.1:1955501-1966735 GCA_029204185.1 Lerista edwardsae | reverse complement strand
GGGTGCGAAAGAAGACGTCCGCCATGCCCTGCTGGGACGCCTGGAGCGATTGGCACCAGACTCGGCACGCGTATGCCTTACGGCCTGGCGACAAACACTGCGGGGTATGACCCTCCTGGCGCCCCCACGGTTGGGGGTGCGAAGGAGGCACCACGTAAAAATGACTGGAAAAGGCTGATATTGGCGTCGAATCCATAGTTTCCGGGGTTGCCGAGACAAGCGGCGATGCTCCCGACGCTTTTTGGGTCCCGGTTCAGCCCCCCTCGGCGTGAGGGGGCGAGAAGGGGTGCGAAACAAAATGTCCACACTGACCCACTGGAACGCCTGGAGTGATGTGTACCAAACTCGGCACGCATACGCCTTATGGCCTGGCGACAAACACTGCGGGGGTACAACCCCCTGGTGCCCCCATGGGTGGGGGTGCGAAGGGGGCGCCGCGTAAAAATGACCAAAAACGGCCGATATCTGTGTCAAACCTGTAGTTTCCGGGGTCGCCTAGAAGCTTGGAATCATTTGTTACCTGGGCAACGCCGGGTAACAAAAGGCTAGTAAATAAAGTATCCTTCACGACACTGTTGTTTAAAGATCCCCCCACCAATGCTCCTGTTTCAAACACAGCAACATTTTCAACCATGTATTTACACTTCTTTCAAAACACAATCTCATGTCTACTAGCTCAAAAACTTCAAGACACCTACAGTAAAAAAGTAGAATTTTTATAGATGAGCACGATTTTCAATCAAGAAAGGACAAAGAGATAGCATGATTAGATCTGAGCAGAGCAAAGCAAGCACAATTCTGCCACAGGAATGTTCTATACCCATATTTTATCCCCCCCCTTTTTTGCAAATGCATCACCTAAATCCCAAGATCTATCTACGAAAACAGCCTTGCAGGAAGTGGTTCACCCTTGATTTGGTGGGAGGGATTTGTTTTTCTTTGAACAGTAAGTTTCTACATGGAGCACAATAGTGCTCAAATTCCTTGAATGGCCAACAGCCTCTAAGAACTAAAAACAATGGCTAAAAACCTATACCAAGAGTCCAGAAAACTATTTTAGGCATGTCTTGAGTATGCCATGACCTGGTATGCACTTTGAAAAAAAACTTTCCTAACTTTGAGGGCATGTCACTACCCATAATGGCTGAGCACTGTTAGTTCTATGTAGAGCCTCAAATACTTGACACTAAATAAATGTTAAATAGGAGCAGCAATAGTACATTTACGTTCACTCCTATTCCCCCACAGAGCCAGAATTTCACCATTTATTGCTAAAGTGGTGCTCCAGATAGTTTTCAATCAATTGTGCAAGATTACTACCTGTGAAGCTTGGTGCAAAAAATGGACTGAAAATAGCTTTAAAAAGTTATTTCTCTTTTCTCCCAGTATAAACCACCCATCAGGAAATATTACGAATATTTTCTAATCCTCCTAAGCCAGAAACAGAGGTGGGAGTGCCTGGAAAAAAATTAAATAAGTTTAAAACTGCTAAAAAGGGATGTCTACCGTACAAGACACAAAATAAGTATGCACTTATATATTCAATGAAAAAATAACTGTTATGAAATATTCATTTGAAAAGTAATTAAGGCTTGCAATTGAAAAGCTAACCTTTCACAACACAAAATAATCATGCAGCTTGAGGATTAACACATTCTGTGTCTTCCAGTGTTCATTATCATTTACTGAAGATTTCAGTCATGCTGATGTTTGGATTGCTTTTCTGTCTTTCTCAAAGTTTAAATGAAATCTAATCAAGATTAGAGCTTTACCAAAACCATTCCTTAATTTTACACACTCTGGTTTTTACTCTGAGTAATTTACTTAACCAAATGCACCTTTGCAAGGGCTGAGAACCAGTGAGCAAAATCAAGCAAAACTAACAATTCATCTTCTTAAACTAAGAGAGATTAACCCATCAAAAACTGTAAAACTCCTTTCATTTTAGGCTATCAATACTCCCAAGAATGTTTATTTTTACACAGATTTATAAGCAAAAGCAAACCACACAAACTGCACTGCTATAATTTTCAGCTCTAAATTTTTCTTATACTGTATATCTCATAATTAGATCTTCGGCAGTCTAAGCACACACGGATTATTCATTAGGGGAAGGAATTAGCAGGATTTTAGGCTTCAATGGCCTGAACATGCTATTAGCCTGCATTTGACTATTTGGTGGGTAAGAAGAGCTGTTTCTAAAGCGCCACCAACAGATAACAATAAATTCTCAAAATGAGACTTAACACCTGCTTTTCTAATCTTGAGGAAGAAAAAAGGCTGATTCAGCAGACGTATGGCATCCATTAGCATCACACACAGCTCCTGATGTCACACAGAACATAGGCAACACACAGGGATAGAGAGTCAAAGGTCACAACATGAGTTAATAAACCATACAGCACAGTCCATGGCAACACAGCCTTTCGTAGTAAGCAATATTCAACAATTATGCAAGACAGCATGCAGAATTCATGACTGGTTCCCTTGATGGAAGAGTTTTTGAAAATGAAACAAAAGAGTGGCATGGGGAATGTTGCTTTATCCAAGAGCTCTGAATCGGCTCTCCAAAATTTACAGTCTGTCTTTGAAAAGATTAAAGGGACTGTGAAGACCTGACAAAGAGACAACCACATGCAAAATCTATACATGGATTTTATATAGCGCCTTCCTTCCTAATCCCCCCACACCTCATAGAAATACCAACATGTCTTTTCCACCAGTTCATTTAGCAATTCAAGCACAAATGAGTGGAAATAATGCCAAGACCTTTAACTATTGTGTGTTTTGTTTTGACAATAGTTGTTTTAGAAGTACATGAAGATGAACACATTGCTAATGATTTCTGCTGGCAAATCTGTGAACAAGTCTTGATAATAGGGAAAAAAAGGCCACTAATTTAAAGGAAGTATGGGTAGTATTCTCATTCTGCGTTCATTGCCCAAAAGTGCTGGCTACTATTCAAAGATCCCACTGACTACTAGAAGTACTGCATAAAAGAGGGAATGGGGAAGACTGAGAAGAAGGAGCAAACTGAATGTGCAGAAGAGCAGGATGGCTGCCTTTATGCTTCTGACGCCCTGATAGTGACTGTGTGTGTTGCTGTGCACTCGCAACTAGACAAGGGCTAGCAGGAAGTTGGGATGAAAAAAAGGGATTAACTGACTCCCACAAAGATCCCTTCCCATGCACAAGTTTTTAAAAATCTAGACCTATATTAATATACAAAATATTTTGTATCCCAAATGTCTGGGACAACACTAAACTGTCCATCTAATCCTACTGTTTGTCACGTTTAGTGTTAAGAAGCTTAATCCTTATTGTTGGTCCACTGGAGATATTGAACACTACGGAAAATATAGAGTTTATAAGTAAGAAAATGGATGGTATTAATTATCAATTTTTTGTAAATATTATTATTATTTATTCAATTTATACCCCGCCTTTCTGCCCATAGGCACGCAAGGCGGCTTACAACAATGGCAATACAATAAAAATTACAATTTCACATTAAAAACAATAATTTAAAAACTACACTAAAACAATTAAAATTTAAAAAACAACAGTAAGCCCCTTGGATCATGAAATATAAGCAAGAATATCAAAGACCAGCCAGCCTGTCAACAATTAAAAGCTTTTCGAAATAAAAAGGCCTTCAGTCCTCGCCAGAATGTTGCCAAAGAGGGAGCAGTTCTTAATTCTAAGGGAGGGTATTCCAAAGTTGGGGGGCCACCACCGAGAAGGCCCTATTCCTGGCCGCTGTCCCTCTCACCTCTCCTGGTGGCAGCACAGTCAAAAGGGCCCCCCCAGATGACCTCAGAGCACAGGCAGGATTATATGGGAAGAGGCGGTCCCTCAAATACCCCGGACCCAAGCCGTAAAGGGCTTTAAAAGTCAAAACTAGCACCTTGAATTGGGCCCGGAACAGAACCGGCAGCCAGTGTAGTCGCCAAAGCAACGGCTCGACAGAGTCAAACCGATGTGCCCCAGCAACCACCCGAGCTGCCGCATTCTGAACTAGTTGTAATTTCTGGACCATCTTCAAAGGCAGCCCCACGTAGAGTGCATTGCAATAATCTAATCTAGATGTCACTAGGGCGTAGGTCACTGTGGTCAGGTCTGCGCAGCTCAGGTACGGTAGCAGCTGGCGAATCAGCCGAAGCTGAGCAAAGGCTCCCCTGGCCACTGCCGCCACCTGGGAATCCAGGTGCAGCTGTGGATCCAGGAGAACCCCCAAGCTGCGGACCTGCTCCTTCAGAGGGAGTGCAACCCCATTCAGAGCAAGACGATGGTCCAATACCCGGGGCTGAGGATTTCCGAACCAAGAGCACCTCTGTCTTATCCGGATTTAATTTCAGCTTGTTCGCCCACATCCAGCCCCCAACTGCCTCCAGACAGCAATCCAGGACCTCAACCGCCTCCTCAGAATCAGGGGGAAAGGAGAGATAAGTTGGGTGTCATCAGCATATTGATGGCACCCCACTCCAAACCCTCGGATGACCTCTCCCAGCGGCTTCATGTAGATGTTAAATAGCATGGGGGATAAGATGGACCCTTGCGGCACCCCAAACTTAAGAGGTCGAGGTGCCGAACAGGAGTCCCCCAGCACTACCTTCTGGGATCTGTCAGCCAGGAAGGACTGGAATCACTTCAAAACAGTGCCTTCAAGCCCCAACCCGGCCAGCCAACTCAGAAGGACACCATGGTTGATGGTGTTGAAAGCCGCAGAGAGGTCCAGCAGAACTAACAGGGTCGCACTCTCCCCGTCCATTCTCCGGCGCAGGTCATCCACCAAGGCGACCAAGGCAGTCTCCGTCCCGAACCCTGGCCTGAAGCCAGATTGGAATGGGTCCAGATAATCTGTTTCCTCCAGTACCTCTGAAGCTGGGACACCACCACCCGCTCAATCACCTTGCCCAGAAATGGGATATTCGAGACTGGCCGAAAGTTGTTTAAGTTAGTAGGATCCAGAGAGGGTTTCTTCAGGAGGGGGCGAACCATCACCTGCTTCAAAGCAGGCGGGAGCACCCCCTCCCTCAGAGATGAGTTCACCACCCTCCCCGTCCACTCGGCCAGCCCTTCCCGGGCAGCATTAGCCATGCTGGGCAAGGGTCGAGCGGGCAAGCAGCAGGTCTCACACTCCAGAGAATCCTGTACACATCCTCAGGTTCTACAAGCTGGAAAGAATCCCAAATGGTAGGATAGACAGGTTCCCCGGGGACATCACTAGATATGCCCAAAGCAGCGTCCAAGTCACGCCGAATCTGATTGACCTTGTCTGCAAAGTATTTTGGGAACTCGTCACAGCAAGCTTCCATATGCTCCTCCCCTCCAGTAGGGGGGGCCAGATGTAGAAGACTATGGGCCACACGAAAGAGCTCAGCTGGACGGTTCTCTGCAGATGCGATGGTGGCAGAGAAGTGAGCCCTCTTAGCTGCCACCACCACCCTAGAATACAATCTTAACTGGGCCTTAGCCAGTGTACGGTCAGATTTGGCACAAGTCTTTCGCAACTGATGCTCTAGACGCCTGCCCTGCCGCTTCATCATTTGCAGCTCCTCAGAAAACCAAGGAGCCGCCCTGACTCTGTGACTGGGCAGGGGACGCTCGGGAGCGATCTCATCCAGGGCCCTGGTCATCTCCCTATTCCAGAGGTCGACAAGTGCCTCGGGTGGGTCGCCTACTCTGGCAGCAGGGAACTCCCCCAGAGCCCTCAGGAATCCGTTTGGATCCATCAGCCTCTGAGGGCGGATCATAAAGTGCGATCCCCCGCCATTGCAGAGGTGAGAGGCTGCAACAAGGCTAAATCCCACCAGAAAGTGATCTGTCCATAACAAAGGAGTGATCTTAATCTCCTCCACCTCCAGATCCCCATCAACCTGCCCAGCAGTAAACACCAGGTCAAACTCTTTGCCGCCTCTTTGGTTTAGAAACAGAGTTGAGCACCACCCCCTACGTCAGTCAGGACTAGACCATTGGGCCGTGGGGAAACCTTTACCTTTTAATGTTCTTGAGTTCCCACACCATTCCATCAACACCAGCCATTAACAATTCTGCAACATTAAATACATTCCCATTGCCATGATTCTCATCATTAATGATTCTAAACATTTGCCCTTCCTTTTAGGTTTCCAAGGAGTTTTAACTTTCACGTGTTTTAAAAGCGAACAAATACTAATCTTACAGTTGGCATCTTATTCACTCACATTAAATTTACACATTTGGAACAAAAATGTATTGCTAGGGAAAGCAATATGATCAGGACTACATATCCGTAATGCATCATAACCTGGGCAGCCATAGCCAAACTACATATTTTAACTGCATCTAATTAACAATCTACATATCATAGTCATAAACCTGGTAACAAAACCAAAATTGTTGGGCAGCATGCAGGGCTGTTTTAATAAAGAAAAGGCTTAGAAGTCCTACTTTGCAAGAGCTCATTCCATGACAATCTCAAATGGGGCCTAAAGTTTTGTCAGACCCTTAAAGCATATGAGATCCAAAGCAGAAGTCTAAAAACCACTTTCTTGTCTGTTTCCTACAAGCAAGCGAAACTATGCTTAAGCCTATCCTTGAAATATGCCAACTTAAAATATTAAGGATGTTATGCTGGCGTCCGTGCGACCCAGCAACAAACTCAGGTTTTCTATGAAGTTCACACTGAACAGAATTTTTAAAAATTAAACAGATTTTAAGAAGTTTTAAATTCAACACAAATTTTTTTCACTACCACTCTGTGTTATCTACAATGCACTTGTGCCATACCACTATCTTTTTCAAACCTTTCTAAAAGACATTCAGAACAGAACCTAAAAACATGCATTCTAATATTCACACTACTCACTGGATCCAGTCATGATTCTCCTAGTTAAAAAATTTTATGCATTAGAAATTCTCTTTGGATAAAGCTGCCTGTCCACTTCATCCTACTCTGAGAGTTTTCTCACAGACACAGCTGTTTTTCTGATACATAAAACCAAGCCAAAGGGAAGTCAATTTTTTCTTTCCCTTTACTCTATTAAAGAATACATATTTTTTCTCTTGATCATACGTATGTGTTATCTCTCTTATGATCCCATCATCATTCCCTCATTTTGGAGGGGCGTAGTTAGATACAAGTATGATTTTTGAGATTTTTTTTCAAAATATTAAAAATGTCAATTTTGATATTGATCTTAACATTTTATATTGAATTTTTAAAAATTAAAAAATTATTAAACCCATTGTGTTGTATTATCCTATGAAAGCTAATAAAAGAACTTAAAAAAAGACCACTCCCAACTCTATATCTCAACCGGTGTCCGATGTACAGCTAGTTAAAGTATAACTAGCAAGCCATTTTTAGACTTATATATTTTTGTCTCTGTGAGTTAACTTAAAAATGAATTTCTTCTATAACTATATAAGATCTTTAATTATGACAAGTTTCATCAACATCTAAGAACACGAGGTAGAAAAATATTGTTAAGTGTAGTAATTTGACACAGAATGACCCACCAGCAAAATGGTTGGCACAGATTCAAAGAGACTCATTTGGGCATCAGTGGCTTGCCATGAAGTGAACTCCACAACTGCCCCCCACCACAGGACACAGTGCACTTTCTGTTGGCACGGCTGCATTGATGGGAGGGGGGGGTTAGTTAGGCTTGGGCTATAAATGTATTTGTTAAAATAAGCACAAACAAACAAAACAAGACCAGGAATAGAATACATTATCAGTGGGATGTTGATTTTTCCAAACCAAATATTTATTACAGATCAATCCTCCTTGTTTGCCAGTCTGGGACCTGAGAATTTGAACCACCAATGGTCCTGACCAGAAGGGCTGACATGTACATCCCAGATAGAACTGGAAGAGTCTTCCAGTCTCATCCAGGAGGAGGCCTCCGGAAGGCCTTAGAAATGCACTTCCAGTTTTCGCAAAAACCAGAAGTGTTTTTAAGGCCTTCTGAAGCCTAGAGAGGCTGCATGTAGTGCAGATGCCAGTCCCCAATTCCAGGAATGGAACCCCTGCAAATGCCAGGGCTAGACTCTATATGTAATTTTAATACTATTTTAAAAAATAACCAATGAATGAAATGCATTCCCAATCAAAATGCATTAAGATGCTTCTGCTAAACCTCAAAATCATTATGTAAGTAAAGCATTTAATCAACACAACTTTGCATACCATAAGTATAGGTGTCTTTCTGTTCATTTTCATTTAAAGGTTCAGAAACTGCTCAATCAATTTTGCAACAACAAGGATGCCCTTTAAAATCCATATATGTCTACTTATGCAGTTGTGGCTCTTATTCCAATTCTTCCAAATCTTCCTCTTTGAACCAGGCAGGCAGCAGAATACTAGGCCTCTGTGAAATATAAGCAGCTAAACCAATGGCAGTCAATTGTACATAGGAAGCTTCTGTATACAGTACACAAGGTCCAATCCTTCTGGTTCTTAAGCAGCTGTGCCAATGGGGCAACTGCTGCATCCTGCAGTGGGAGGGCAGCCATGGAGACTTCCTTAAGGGAATGTTTGTTCCTTTACATCAGAGCTGCACTGCAGCTGCATCCGTTCTGGATAGGATTGGGCCCTGAATCAGACCATTCGTTTGTCTCAGTACTGCCTATATAGACTGTCAGTGGTTCTCCCATATTTCAGGCAAGGTTCTTTCTCAGCCCGCTTGGAGATACTATAGATTGCACCTAGGATTTTTGGCAGACAAAACAGGAACTCTCCTACTGAGCTATGAGACACCCACCTGTAATGCTTCACTGCAGTATCAGAATTATGTCAACTAACAGCACTGAAAGCAGCGGAGCAGGCAGACAGGAGCCAAATCAAAAACAAGATTGAATAGCAAAACACAAGGTCATTGGGGGAAGTATTAAAGATGACTAAATATGTGGCCTCTTCAATCTGTGAGGATAAGATACCAAGCACATTGCCTTCTGTGATCCACCTACACAAAACTGATTCATGTAACAATGTTCACGGACTCCAAACATGCAGAGAGAAATGTGCACATAAGTATTGCTGCTATATTTTCTCATCAAAACTCTGCATGTTTATCTTCTGATTTCTTAAAACAGATTACAAAGAATGCTGTATAACTGAGAAATCCATTTCCAATTAGGTGCCATACCCCACATTTGGAGGCTAAGGGCACAATCCAATGGGCCTTAGTGTGGGCAATGCAAACCTACCACCAGAGCTTTTGTCGCAAAAAGTGCCATAAGGTGCTGGGCAAACATCAGGCCAATGCCAGAAGCAGCAACCCAAGCTGGCAAGCGGTGAATACAACGGTCACCAGCATTGCAAGCTTTTTATACAGGGCAGGAAGGCGTTCCTGGGCGGGGGGAGTGGAGGAGTGGGGATGAGATCAGCGGCGATCCTCAATGCCAGATCCTATCCTCCGTGTCAAGCTGCACGGCCCAATACAGAGGCCCTCACCTCTGAGCCAGCAAAATTCAACAAGTGCAGAGGCGAGTAGATTCATTGCCCACCCATGCCCTTACTGTGGGGAAAGGGATGAATCTCCCCTTCTCCTGCAGAGCCTCCTGTGGCTGCCATGGGGTACAGCAGTAGCCACTTGGCTACCACTGCTTGAACAGGCAGCTCAGGATTGGGCTGTAATTTGTCAACTGTCTGACTCCAGATCACTGATGGAAACTAGATTTCCTAAGTCAAATAAAACGCATATTAATTCTGATTTCTCGTAATATGGTGATGCCATCCAAATGACTGGGCAGTGTGAATTACAGAAAACGACTGGGAACACAATGAGGCAAGGTCTTAAATGAAAAAACATTTTGTACTCTGTGATGCAGCAGTCCCAGTAGAGAAGTGCAGCTTCTCATCCAGTAGAATGGGAATGAAAAAAAGAAAGTAAGTCACATTCAATGTCATCTTGACAGTGAACTCGTATTCAAAAACTATTATTTTCCCATCTTGAATAAGAGAGAACCAAGAGCTCTTCATAATCACATAAATGACCTACATCTGTGTAAAGTGCTCTCTCCTTAAAGCGACAAAGAGCTATCACAAGCAACAAAAAAAGGGACATTTTGAACCTAGCGATAAATTCCTGTCCTTCCTGGTAGAAGTAGGGCAGTAGTTCCTCTTGGATAGCATCTCCTCAAGCAAGGTCCTCAAGCAAAGGTGATATCTTCCAGGAATAGAGGCTAGAGCATTATAGAAATCCCTCTCTGATAACTTCCTATTGCTAACCCTCAGAAGAATGTGAAAAGTCTATTGTCAGAAGCCTTAAATGATTATCAAACATCCCAAGAATAGTCAAAGAGAAAATGTAGGGAAAATGATATTCCAGGAGTCCTTTCCTTTTGTTCAATGTCATGGTCTCAATTCATAGAGGTGCATGGTACTACATGGTACCAGGTGATACATGGGGTCTCTTATGGGGTGTGTGTCCTGCAACCCACCAAAAATCAGATTGCAACCCACTTGTTTGATAACTGCTGCCTTAAGCTAACTGCTTAACACTGCTGTTTTATGTTTTTATCACTGTGATTACTGCATAATATTTGTAATTTATACATCTGTGATTTCAGTTACATTGCTTCACATTATTAGCCACTTTGTACAATTCTATTACAGAAAGTCAGACATTAGGGATGTTTTTTTTGGTGACCAGCACAGAAAACTAAATAATGAGAATTTCTACTCAGAATGCTGTACAGTATAAGGCAAACTTTAGATCAAAACAGGATACAACACTGCTTTTGCTTACTTTTGACACTGTTTTGAAGAATCCACGAATAGTTTTCAGTAAGGGATCAGGAGGAAAAGGGGCAGAATAGGAAGAAGCTTGCTTAAACGATGAACACGTGTGTACATAGCAGTGGCGTTCCTACAATAGGGGCAAAACGCTATGTGTTGCAGAAGCTTGAGCTCCTATGTAATGTGGTCCCACCCTCTCACTTCCAGAGCCATTTGCATTCCCAGGGAAATGCAGGACACTTCCATGGAAGTAAGCTCCATTGAAATTAGGGAATGTTCTAAATGCAACCGGCAATGAGATACTTGGCAAGTTGTACTGTATACTAAGACATTTTTACCTGATCTTAGGACTGGACAGTGAGTGTGAATGGCAATTTACTGTTAATTCAATGTGAGATAAATGTGATCCAGTTCTTGATTCACAATACTTAAACATAGCAAAGATCTATTTTCAATCAACACACACACACACACACACACACACACACACACACACACACACACA
>JAJKFI010000018.1:1952108-1955491 GCA_029204185.1 Lerista edwardsae | reverse complement strand
ACACACACACACACACACACACACACACACACACACACACACACACACACAGTGCTTTACTGTGCTGCTTATACAATTCACAATAAAAATTTGGATAAAAACACGTTACACCACAATTTGTTATGTTAATCAAGAAATTTTGGAAAAAATATCACCAAATAACCCATATAGCTATAAGGAGTAGTGATAAAAAGGGCAATCCATAGATGTAGAAAGGCCAGCCTTGTCATTAAAGTTACAAATGTGCCTGTGTCCAAGAATGTCTATCATCTGCTTCACGGGGCTTTCCAGTGGCGGCATCAGGAGTTGGGCCTTGCTGTTGGTTTGCTTTCATTCTCTTCACACTGCAAGCAGCAGCAATGTGGCATTTCCTTAAAAAACAATATTTTACAGCTCACTGCAGCACCAGTTTCAGCAGCTCTTCAAGCGTTGGCAGCATTGTAAGCAGCCCACTCTCGCCACTTGGCATCTTTTTTCTTCCAAAATGCATAAGAAAGTGGCCGCATATAATTTCAAAGGAACATTTCCTGGCACAGTCTAGTGGAAGAGAAATGGTGACTGGCAGGTGCTGGTTACCTAGAAGGGTGAAACCACCATTGCCTGCACAGATCAGCCTTGCTGCTGCCATTCACCTGTTGGAAATTCCACGTCAGCAATGGCAACAATGTTAATGGTTAAAGTCAAGCCTGAAAAAGGACGTCTGTATCTAGAGCCATCTGTATCTGTACCTAGAGCCATCTCCAGTTGGTCCCCTATCCATCCAACAAAAGAGCATAGGGTAAAACAAAAAACCTCAAACCAGGTCTGTATGTATGACCCGCCCTGCATGTTTGGGATCACTTGCAACGCACCAAATAGATAATCAATGCTCTGACAAATGTGACCTCTTCTATGAGACAGATTACTGAATCTAGCCCCCCTTCCTCCTCATAGGTTGCAACAGTTTGGAAACTTCACCAAATAGTAGTGAGTAATAAACAAAATGATAGCTCTGAAAGCAATCACATCCATACATTTTCATTCTGCTACCCTTGCATAGTAGGAGAATTGTGATTATGAATGAGAGATACAAAGAGGCAATAATTTAGTCTTCTGCTTTTAGCTGCAGAGAATACAGTTAGCCAGAGTAGAAAACAATCATGAGAAAATCCTAGGAGAAAAACATCCTATCACCAGCACCAGCACCAGCACACACATTCATCTTCTACTAAAATAGGTGTTGCCACAATTCTTTATGAACAGCAGAATGAACTATAGCCAAATGCCTTCTCTTTCAGACCAAGGATGGTAACACTTTATTAAAAATACTACTGTGAGAACAACTGTGGTATGTTGCTATTATATGTTGCTATTAGCACAGAAATCACAATAGGAAGCCATAACAATGTAACATGGTTAACATGAGGGTGCTCTTCTACCCAACTCAAACTGGAAGTGGCTTCTGATCATGATTTTCACTCATTTCCAGGTAGCCCTCACCTCCCAGGCTCCCCTCACCCACCAGAGGCTGGAGCTGGCTCTGATGAGTAAACCAACACCCCTCTTCCCCCGGCAGCAGCGCAATCCTGGGGACTGCGATGCTGCCATTGCCCTGCCCCTGCAAGGACTTACGTGGTTTCCAAAGCCTGAGGAGACGTTTGGGAACCACTGTTCCACCTGCATTCCCTTCTTTAAATCGCTGCTCTGTCATGAAACACAGTCACAGCACAATCCTAAACATGTCTACTCAGAATTAAGTCCCACTGAGTTCAATAGAATGTACTCCCAGCAAAAATGTCATAGGACTACAGTCTCACTGTATTATTATTATTCAGAATACTTACATACTGCTTTTCAACAGGGAAGTTGTCAAAGTAGTTTTTTTAGCATTGGCAGGGAGTCAATCATGCAAGGCAGTCTGGCCATGAGGTGATCCAAGTTTGGAATACTGTATCACTAAGCTTACTCATAATTGTTTCATCTTTAACATGCTGATGGAGCAGATGCTTCAAATGCAGAATGTCCCAGATCCGATCCAATCCCAGGCACAATCAGTTAAGGATCTCAAGTAGCAAAAATGGGAAAGTTACTGCCCAAGGTCTTGGACAGCTGCCGATAAGAATACACATTTGGCTATTTTGTGTTTCATTTACGATAACCAGCTTAGCATTAGTTCCAGTTTCTACAATTTGTGTGCAGGAATTATTGCAAATGTACAAACACAGAAAAGATCTGCAGTAGAGATAAAACCCATACAGGCAACATGTGCCTTTGCTTCACCAAAGTTCTGCACCCAAATGTGGCAAGAGATATTGTTGTTCAATATCAGAAGCTCAAAAGGGGGCTAATCCTCAATACAGACAAGATTTTAGTGCTGCTTGGACATGGATTATGCATGGAAACACCATCTGGATTGCCATTCTGTTAAGGTTTTGCTTTCTGTACTGGTGTTCTTTCAATCTTGCTGCAAGGAAACTGGTACGCAGAGTAAAATTATATATAAAGAACCTTGCCAGTACAGCAAAAAGGCAATATATTAAAGAAAACTAACCAATTAACATCATTTTTTCCCAAGGTTCTTCCTGTGATGCAGGCTTCTAGACAAAAAACTAAAAGTGCAAAGACAAATTAGTGTTGTCCTACATAAGATTGTTGCACAAAAAATTATATTCTACCCTGGCCCCGCCTACTATTTTGAAACTGAATATGAGGTCATAGATGCAATTCCTGATATGTGAAAGGCCTCCCAAAATATGGTGGCTTCAGGAGATGAAAGAGACAGCAGATGATAAAGGCCGGTGACACAGCAAATAAAACATGAAAGAAAACTGAAAAGACGGCAAAAGGAAAAGAACAGTCATTGAGATCTCTGTGAAGCAATTTGTTTCTTTAATGGAACAAATTACTAGAAATTACAAATGATACCATTTACTGAAAAAGTCCTTTTCTTGATAAATATTTGTATGTATGGTTTAAGGACTTGAATGAATTCAAATGAATTCAGTGCTGGTTCCATAATTTCCACTGTTCCAAAGGCAGTTTTGTTTAGTTAAGCCTTTACAGTTTAAGCCTTATTTATGCTGTTTTGATATCGTTTTCTTGTGCAGTTTAATGTTGTATTTTTTAATTTATGTTGTGTTTCCTTTAATATGTTGATAGCCACTTTGATGGTCTCCCTTGCCAAAGGGAAGAGACGGACATAAATAAATTTAAAAATTCAATAAAACTACTTCATTATGGACTCAATTTCCATAACATTTAATAGTGATAACATCAGGAATAGGCTTTTAGTGCCTGTACAGAGTGTTGGGCCTGGACCAAAGAAATCTGGTGTACTTTCACGCATAAGCCTGTCCACACAGTGAGAAAATGCCCAGTTCCTGTTGATTTTGACAGTTGCTATA
>JAJKFI010000018.1:1937108-1947108 GCA_029204185.1 Lerista edwardsae | reverse complement strand
AGGCTACAGCCTTCTTGCTGGCGCCAGTGCAAGGAACAGCATCCAGTGAATAAGTGCTGTGCTGAGCAGCAGAGGGGAAGGGTGGGGGGAGCTGGGAAGTGATGTAACAGGATGGGGGGAGGACAGCAACAAGGGCAGGGAGTGGAATTTCCCCTTTCCGGGGACCAATCTGCCAACATAGATCAACTTGGACTTGCACCAGCTACATGGCCAAATGCAGGTCTGAGTTGGCGCACTGCTCAGGCTAGGCCTTTTCCTGGAGCAAGGAAGGACAGTTTTTGCCTGCTAAACTTCCCTTCAGGATATGGAGTAGCCCGTGCTGGCACTGCTGCATTGGCGTGAGGAAGTTTAGGTAAGATTGGTCCCCTCCTATATAAAAAAAATCCTTTAAATAGAAAACTAACATGACATAACGTAACATACTGCAAAACTGAACTCCTCGGTTAAAAATAAAAATATTCACTATGAACATGCAGTAATAACCCTATTTTAGTTCTCCAGGTGAAAGTGGGTGAATCTAAAATTACCTCTCTATAAATTTTAAATACAAATACATCTTGAAATCATGTTTAAGATCATGTGAGAAGATAATATAAACCCAGGGCAGGGACGGTACAATCACCCGAAGCCATCACAAAACTGCCCCAATCTACTTCTACTACAGCATACAAAAAGCCCCTTCATGAGATTTTTGGAAACCAGGAAGTATGATACTTCCGGTATTATTTTTAAAAAATCACGCAAACGAAGGATTTCATTCCCACAGTCCCTTTAAATAAAAATGGAAGTCCTGAACGTCCTGATCTGTGAAAACCAAAAGATGAAGTACAGTGAGGAAGCATGATTTCCATTCGTTTTTAGTGTGTGAAAAGCAGATCAGTGTGGCCTATGCCCACAGAGGGCTGGAAGGCGGCAGCAGCAGACTCAGAGCGAAAGGCACCCCAATCTGCTGCCTCCTCACACCCGGCCAGCCAGGTACAGACTGACACTAGCTGCCTCAGCCTGCTTTGTGGCTGAGCTGGCTCTGACCCAAAGACAGGGACAACCTTAGTTTTTAGTTACTGAACAGTGTATCACACATTTTGGTGATTTATAACAGCAATGCAACCAACACTTTAAAAGTGCAAACTTTTCACCTACACACTGCATTAAAAAACAACCAGTTAAACATATCCCTGCCTTAGGTGGCTGTGTGACGAGCTTACTAACATTATCTATGTGGGGCTGTGTTTGAAGATGGTTTGGAATCGGCCATTAGAACCGAATGCAGCAGCCTGAAATGTTACTGGAGCCATGCGGTTTTATCAACAGAATTATTTATTCTGATTCTGGACCGCTGCTTCAGTGGCTACACTGGCTACCCATTTGTTTCTGGTTGTAATTCAAGATGCTAGTATTGCCCTTTATATATCGTTTGGGTACAGGTTATCTGAGGGACTGCATTCTCCCATACATTCCAGCCCAGGTCATCTGAGGGGGATCTCCTACACTGGCATCCCCCAGTTAAGGGGATGGTGGCGCGAGGGCAAGCCCTCTCAGTAGTGATGCCATAAAACTACCCCCTCTTTCATGGCTTTTCAGCAAGGGCTCAAAACGTTTCTGTTTCATCTGACGTTTGGGTGATGGATTTGATGTCTGGCCTCTGTAATAATGTTTTGGTCCAAATCAATCAATCAATCAATCAATCAATAGTATTTTTATACCGCTTTTAACACAAGTTCATAAAGCAGTTTACAGGCAACTAATAATAATGAAGTTAAATGGCACCCTGTCCCAAAAGGGCTCACAATCACCAGCACCACCACCACCAGCAACAGCCACTAGAAAGACACCGTGCAGGGGTGAATAGGGACAAATTACTCCCCCCCTGCTCAATATAAGAGGAGCACCACTTGGAAAAGTGCCTCTTGTCCAGTTAGCAGGGGAAATAGTTTCCTCCCAAATGATTTAATGAAGTGCTTCCCAAACTTCTTAGCACTGGGACCAGTTTTTTAAAATGAAAATCTGTCGCAACCTACTAGGCAAAAATAGATATAGAAATAATCATTAATTAGTAATTATTTATTAATTATTTGGGGTCCTGTGATTCTGAGGCTTCTTTACGTATAGGGCACCCAGGAGTGGGGTGGGGTGCTATGCTTCCCATGGTTCTACAACTTGCCATGTAAACTGTCCCTCCCCCCTTGCTCTTGGAGCGATTCCAAGGGGAAAAAGCAAAGCGGGGGCATCTCCACCATGTTGTTCTCACCTCTCGGAATGCTCCCAAGTAAGGGGGGTAGCTTACACTGAAAGTTAAGGAGCCATGCAAAACCTAGTGCCCTGCCCTCCCTCTCGGGACACTACTGTAAGATCTGCACTTAGGGATTTCCAGGTTGGACAAAAGAATGAAACTGGTTCACATATGATCTACAGCAATGGTCCTCAAACTTTCTAGACCAGGACCCACTTTTTAAAATGGCACTCACGTTGGGTCCCACCAAAAGTGATTCATAAAACTGGAAGTGATGCCATAGCCAGAAGTAACATTATCAAGCAGGAAGTGTTGTCACTGTGATGTAATCAAATGACACTCCTGGAATGCAAACTGGCATTCTTGGACTGCAGCAATTGCACAACCATGAAACATCCCTAACAGAAAGTAAGATTAGGGCAAAATATGTTAAAGCAGTGAACTAAAAACAAAATAATAATTAAAAAAACTCTTGAAAATTCAAACTCTCACAAAAGGAATATAGCAAGAGTAAGGTCTGCAGCTTCCAAGATGGCTGCTCCCAGCTTTCTGCAACCCAGCTGACATTAGGTTGCAACCCATCAAGTGGGTTCCAGTTTGAGAAACATTACTTTACAGCACTTCAGTTACTAGAGAAAATCAGAAAATGTGACACTTTAATTTGGAGGGTATGAAGATTACATCATACCACCGTTTAACATTCCAGCTTGCAATTTTCTTCTGAAAACTGGGCAAGGGTGCTTGCAAAGTTTTAAACAAAATGATTTTTTTTCCAATCCATCAAAAACTGGTTCACGACCCACTAGTGGGTCCTGACCCATAGTTTGGAAAACACTGGCTTAATCACATTTATTAATGATTTTATTGTTTTTAAATGTTGTACATTTTAATGTGTAACTTTGTAAGCCGCCTTGAGCATTTGCTTCGGCTTGGGAAAGGCAGGATAACATTTTTTTAAAAAACAAATAAATAAAATATGCAACAATGTACTATCAATATTCTATAAAATATTGCATCCCGTTGCATAATGTTCAAGATTCAGAGGAAGAATATATTCATGGAGGAAGGCTAGTAACAAGTGTTTTTTGTCAGATGTGTAAAAAAGCAGTAAAAAGAGATTTTAAAGACAATGTTTTAAAACATATCTGAATTTTGTTTAAAGTCAACAGTTCTAGGAGGAGGCCCTTTTTCCTTCCTACTTTTTGTCTGCTTATGTTTTTTGTGTTCAATCAGTGCCTGAAAAAAATATGATATGGTTGGCTTTCAGGCTGACCCTACTGTAGCCTTTACAATTCCATTTCCATAGAAATTGGAAGACCAGATGAGGAAATATATTGCATTGCAGGGAGAATTTTGTTGTATTGGTGTCTATCTTCTTAAAATGAATTTTTGTCATTTTAATGTATTTCTGAAATAGCAGCAAGGGCGAGAACAGAAAGTCAACAGTCAAGAACTGCAGCACTTTTTTATCCTGGAGATACAAGGGACACGAAAGATTGTGGGGTTTATATATAAAACCTCAGTTTGGCCAACAGATTAACCAATACACATCCTGGTATATCAATAAAATAGATGAAAAATCAGTATCAGAACAAGCAGTTAAGGATCACATCAATAAAGCAACTTGGATTTTTCAAAGTTTTTTTTAGATATTGAATTTAAATAATTTAAATCAAGTTTTTCTTCATCAATTACGAATACACTGGTCAATTTTCTTAATCCATGACCCTCAGTCAAACACCCTGAGAACATCTGTTCTTTTAAATAAAAGAAAAAGCCAGGGAGTCTCCAGCTGGCTGCAATGCCCTGCCAGGCCAGAAAGCATCACTGATCAGCTAGGGGACGGAGTGATGGCCACAATGATATCATCAGTCATTGCCTGCTCTTGGCTATTGGCCAGGCCAGCTGGAGCATGAGGGGCTCAGTAGCTATCAGTCCTTAAAAACAGTCCCAGTACAGGCAGGAGGGAGACGAAGGGGAGAAGGAACAGAGGAAGAAGAGCAGAGGTATGAAAAGGGGCAAACACAAAGCAAGGGGAGATGCACAAAGAAGAGGAGAAAGGGTAAAGCAAAGAAGGCAGAAGGAGGGCTGTAAGGAGAAAAAAGGGGGTGGAAGAAGTGGGGCCAGGAGGATTGGAGGAACCAATTGGAGGAAGGAGCGGCCAGAGCAAGGCAAAGAGGAGAACACATGGAGGAATTGTTTTGACATGAAATGTAATCATGCTGGATGGATTTTATAGGCAACTTTCCACTTTATTAGATGATGGATTTAATAGCACTATGTTTACTGCTCCCAACAGATATGACATAGTGACAACTGCACCACATAGTGCAAGCCAGAGAGGTTTAGTGGTTATTGCCAAGTTGCATTTAACCTCAGGAGAACCTGGGTTCAAATTTGCGCACCGCCATGAGCTTACAGGGTGACCTTATGACGTTAGGTCAGTCACTGTGTCTCAGCCTAATTTACCTCACAGGGTTGCTGTGATAATGAAAGGAGGTAAAGAAGCCATGTACACTGTCCTGAGCTCCCTGGAGGAAGCATGGGGTGAGAGAGGTGGGTTGTGTTGGGGTCTGTGAGAGGGAAACAATAAATATTGTGCACCACTCAGAATTAAGTCCAGGACCGCTGCCTCCATAGTTGGTTCCATCGCAGCGCTTTCCAAACCTTTTAGCATCAGGACCCACTTTTTAAGACAACCATCTGTTGTGACCCACTAGGAAAAAAAGAGATCTAGAAAGAAATAATATATTTATTTATAATAATTAGGGTCCTGTGCTCCTGAGGCTGCTAGAGACCTTACATACGTAGCATGTGTGTGTGTAGATATTTGCTAGGCTCTCCCTAGAAGTGGAATTCAAAGACTGCCCCCCCAAACCTTTACAGTCATTCCAGGCAGAACTGAAGAGTAAGATGTGCAGTTAGGGAGTTCCAGGCAAGACAAAAGGCTGAAACTGAGTTTGCATGTGATCTAAGGCACACCAGTTACTAAATAAAATGAGACAATGTGATTTTAATTTATTATTATTATTATTATTATTATTATTATTATTATTAATTTATTGTCATTGTATTACACAACGAAATTCACTGACACCCGGAGACCAAACCAACACACACACTAAGCTCCCAACAATCCCCCCACATCCCCCACACCCCCTACCCCCCCTTGAAATTCCTCTTTATAAAACACAAACATCCACACAATAGACAATAATACAGTCCGACTGCCCCTATCTACTGGTACTTAAGTTCGTTGTTCAATGCTGTTATGGCTCTAGAGTAAAAACTGTTTATGAAACATGTCGTCCGGGTTCTAATAGTCTTATATCTCCTGCCAGAAGGCAACAGTTCAAAAAGGTTATGAGCAGGATGGGAAGAGTCTCTAAGGATGTTATGTGATTTCTTTAAACAATGAGTGGCGAAAATATCATCAAGGGTGGGTAGCTGGAGCCCGATAGTGTATTGGGGTGATTTTAATTTGTGGAGTATTCCAGCTAACAATTTTCTTCTGCAAACTGAAAGTGTGTGTGCGTATGCGCGTGTTTTTAAAAAAGTTTAATATACTTTTCATGACCCACCAAAAATCGGCTCACAACTGACTGGTGGGTCCTGACCCACAGTTTGGGAACCACTGTTCTATGGTCAACTCTTCCAAGCATACTTATTGTATCTAGAAGAGATACAACTGTTCCAAAGAAAAGATTGAATCAAGATTTACATGACCTTGGATCAATCTACCCTGAAATATAGTGGGTCCTCCAGGTTCAGCGCCCATCTGGTGGTGGGTGACTCAACACAAGTTGAGTCAACACGAGTGCCTTAATGCCGGAGGGCCTTCCATGACCTCCTGGATGTGACCAGAAGTGCCGCAGGCATCCAGGAGGTGTTCTGAGGCACAGGGAAGCTACCCACAGCCTCCCTGGGCCTCACAAAGCCTCTTGGAGGTATCCAGAAGGCACTTCTGTTATTTTGGACTGGGCCTCTCTGCAGATTCAATTATCCATAGAAATCGGCATACATGGGGAGGTCCGGGAATGGATTTCCCAATGGATACCAAGAGCCCACTGTATGGCCCTTAATATAGTACAGTAATTCTAAATGGCAGCAAAATGCTCCCATACAAGCCATGTTTAGGAGATGCTAGAGTTATAAGGGAGCTATATTCAAAAAAGTCAAGAGTTTTCAACTTCTCAATCCGCAATACAGTAGCTGAGAAAATAGTTTGCAAAAGCTTAGTCACTTTCTTTGGAGCTTAAAGCTTTTCTCCGTCTTTTATTCTAGGCTTAAACAAAGTTCAGTGGGGCATCAAACTGCCTCAGTCTTAAATTACAGTCTATACTTTAAAATAGAATGGATGCACAATATGTTCCTGAAGCTAGAGGGTGAGAGTGTTATTCACTGAAAATTGAAGGCTTGTTGAGTCAATAATCTTCTTTCACAGAGTAACAATTTTCAGCTAAAATTTCTTGACCCAAACAAAAGAAAACCAGATCATTCAGTTATTTTACAACATTGCTGGAGAAAGCAAAATGAAAGGGGGAAAAACACCATTCATTCCACACTGGGTAAAAACAATGTGAAAATTTCAGTCACAAGAATTGCACAATCAAAAGTTTCCTCTTTTTTAATTTACCATATTCCCAAATAGTTATTTTCAGCTCAAGAAATGAACAGAAGTAAATAACCAGGGGCTATGATTGGTACCCATGTATCAGTTGCAGGCTACATTTAACTTCCATTACCAAGAACTAGCTTGCTGACCTTTCTGCAAATCAGCAATAACATCCTTAAACGGTACTTGAATTTTTATTAGTTTTGTGTTTTGTTTATTTGTTCATTCACCTGCAAAGTATTCATTTGGCTCACATAATAAATGGAGTCAGGACTACTAGGTTTTGCCTATTGGAGACTTCCCTGTCCACATGCTATAATAGCTTTGTTTGATAATCTTTAACCTTGTTTGTATTTAAGATGAAATGGTGCATGGGCAGAATCGGAGCAATCATCCCTTAAGCCTCAGTTATAGTAGAGCCCCCTTGGATACATTCACAGCCATCACAACATCAGTGGAGCTGCTGTGCCTTTATGCCCGACATCTGCACCACCTATCCCTAAATGAATGAGAAAAGAGACTGATAAGAAAGAATGATAGATCCCCATTCTCTCGCTTCTGAACAATATAGTACTCATTTCATGCCACAGTGCTGCTTCCACTTCTTGTATTTATCTGACTTTAATTTCCCATCCCACGGTTTACACAGGTTTCTAGGAGCCAAAGTGAAATACGGGAACCTGGATCTGCAATGTCAAAACAGCAAAGATGCTCAATTTGTTTTCCAAGATTCATCCAGGGCTGGCCCATCCGTGAAGCCACCAGGTGCAGGTTGCATTGGAACCGATTGTGAGAGGTCCAAAGAGGAAGCAGACTCCGGGTGCCTGTCACCCCAAGTCCGCAGATGCCCCCACCTCCCTCCTACTGCCGCCGCCTTCCACTCTCAATCCAAAAACAATCAGCTTCACACTGGAGTGCATACAGAGTTACTTCATGCTTGTTTATCTTTAGCTCAGGGGTAGTAGATCTGCATCAGGTGGCACATTATTTTATTTATTTATTTATTTATTTATTTATTTATTTATTTATTTATTCATTTAGAGAATTTATATCCCACCTTTTTCCCCACTGAAGGGGATCCAAGGTGGCTTACAAAGAATTTAATAAAACATTAAACATAAAACCAATTAAAACATTGAGTGCTCGAACCTATGCTCGAACAACTGGCCTGTGCAGTATCCAGTGCAAGTTGAGAGCAGCCTGGAGCCTCCGCAGGGCAAGGGGAAATTCATACCCTTACCCTGGGGCAGGCACGAGCCTTCCCAATGGGGCTGATTGGATCTGCGCCTGGTGTTTAGTAGGCACAAGTCTGAGTATGTGGTGGTGGCCCAAATTGCACCCTCCTCTGCCCCATTCCGCCCTACCTCCTGCCTTCCCCCTAACCAGAATAGCCCCCTGAGCCAGCAGAACTTGGCCAGCGCAGGAGCGGCGTACCAGGAGCCCACTCCCGCATCTTTGCAGGTGCCAGCATCAGTGCTGGGTGCCTTGCGCTGCTGCAAACATGCTTTACAGCACATTCGCTACAGTGCTTAGCAGGTACAAGTGGCTTGCACCAGCCAGGATGGGGGAGTTAGGATTGCGCCCTATAAAGCAGAACAACCAGGATGTGCTGCCGTGTAACCCGGGGAAATGGGAAAAAATTTCTCTTTCCTAGCTAACACGCAGTGGCCTGGATGGGGCTACTCGGAACTGCGCCAGCAAAATTGGCAGTACAACTCTGAGCAGCCAAATTGGGGCCATATGAGCTGGGGCCAGGGGCTAGGCTCTCCTCCAGTGGCCCAGGAAGGGAGGCAGAGATGGTGGTAGCCTCTGCCACAGCATCCTAAACCCCCTCCCAAGTCGGGCAATCTGACATGGACCTCCTCAACTCTGTGCCCGTTCAAATGCAGGCACAGAGCTGAGGAGACCCATTGTTGCAGGCTCCAAATGCAGGCTACAAAATGTTTGTATTGTACAAATACAAGATTGCTGGGAGAAATATCAACAACCTCAGACATGCAGACGATACCACTCTAATGGCAGAAAGTGAGGAAGACCTAAAGAACCTTCTGATGAGGGTGAAAGAGGAAAATGGCTTGAAGCTCAACATTAAAAAAACTAAGATCATGGCAACCACTCCCATCACTTCCTGGCAAATAGAAGGGGAAGAAATGGAAGCAGTGACAGACTTTATTTTCCTGGGCTCCAAGATCACCACAGTTGGTGACTGCAGCCATGAAATTAAAAGACGTTTACTTCTTAGGAGGAAAGCTATGGCGAACCTAGACAACTTAATAAAAAGCTGAGACATCATCCTGCCAACAAAGGTTCGCACAGTCAAAGCTATGGTTTTCCCAGTAGCAATGTATGGCTGTGAGAGCTGGAACATAAGAAAGGCAGAGCGCCGAAGAATAGATGCTTTCGAATTATGGTGTTGGAGAAGACTCTTCAGAGTCCCCTGGACCACAAGGAGATCCAATCAGTCAATCCTACAGGAAGTCAAGCCTGATTGCTCCCTGGAAGGACAAATCCTGAAGCTGAAGCTCAAGTACTTTGGCCACCTCATGAGAAGAGAGGACTCTTTAGAAAAGACCCTCATGCTGGGAAAGATTGAAGGCAAAAGGAGAAGGGGGTGGCAGTGTCACCAAAGCAATGAACATGAAATTGGGCGAACTCCGGAAGCTAGTGGAGGACAGGGAGGCCTGGCGTGCTGAGGTCCATGGGGTCGCGAAGAGTCAGACACGACTTAGTGACTGAACAACAACAACAACAACAACAAATGCTCCCTCTGGTGGTATCCCTGCTGGCTCAGAATACAGCAATCACCAATTCGGTGCCACTGGAGCCCTGAATGTTGCTGGGCTCAGGATTGGGCTGCTAGTGATCTTAGATAAAATAGCATTTTAATATTATTTTTCATATATAGTATATATGTATATATAAGTATATATATATATATACACACACACACACACTTATAAGTATATATATACATTCAAGTATAAGTAGAAAAAATGAGGTCTTAAAATTGATCCTAAAAATCCACATCAACGTAAACATGAATGTGTATGGTAAATCTGGTCACAATCTTGGTCTTAAAACAACTCCAAGTTTGAAGGAAAAAAGGAGGTGTGTGTGTGTGTGTGTGTGTGTGTGTGTGTGTGTGTGTGTGTGTG
>JAJKFI010000018.1:1863158-1925091 GCA_029204185.1 Lerista edwardsae | reverse complement strand
TGTGTGTGTGTGTGTGTGTGTGTGTGTGTGTGTGTGTGTGTGTGTGTGTGTGTGTGTGTGTGTGTGTGTGTGTGTGTGTGTGTGTGTGTGAGAGAGAGAGAGAGAGAGAGAGAGAGAGAGAGAGAGAGAGAGAGAGAGAGGTTTAATGGAAGGATCCCCTGGCCTGATCGGGCCATTTTCTTTCTACAGTTAAATATTGGGGGTGGGTGGGTCACAGTAGCTCTTCGGCCTTTAGTCATTTTGTTAAGTAGCTCATGTATATCCAATGGTTGCCTACTCCTGGAGTAAACTGTTAGCCGTGTAAATTATCATGGATCACATCCTGATTCTCCTTCCAAAGCCAACATGAGCTGAGGAATACATGGTACTCTTGAATATATGGGTTGCCTCATTCATTCCAACTGATAAGGGATCAATGTGACCAAAGAAAAGCATATGTGGATTTAACCTGCTTCACCAGTGCATCACAGACAGAGCTATTGTGTTCATAAGAACTGATGGATGGAAAAATCCCATAACAATCTCATTAATTTTATACAGGTTGTTTTTGTTTTAAAATGCTCAACTGAGAAGTCAGCCTGCAGACTACTGTAATTTCTACTTCATAAAATTGTTTTGTATTTTATAAGATGTTATGATCAAACATTTCAGAATAAACTGCTGAACTGTCTGACTCCTGCTTGTTACAAAACATTCTCAACACTCTAGAAAGCGAAGAATACTAGAAATAGTTTTTTTAAAGTATGAAGGCATTTCAAGACAAGACATATAATAGCAAAAAAATTAGGCAAAGATGTCACATCATTATTGAAGTGCTTGGTTATGTTTTCAGTATTTTCTTTAAGTTGTTGGATAACTTTTTCCTGTATTTTTCCTCCTAAAAACAACTATACAGAGGTAGACATTTTTTCCTGTTTCAGCACTAAACATTTAAAATGCCTTACAAGGAGAACATCAAAAATAAAACAATAGGGTGGTATAAATAATTTTTAAAGATCATAATAAAACATCAATCAGAACAAAAATTCTGATTGTTCTTGCCACTAACTCTTGCCATTAAAGGCAACAACAACTGTAAAATCAACCAGGTTAATCATCCATAAAAGAGCTGGTGGAAAAGAAACATCTTCAGTAACACCTTAAATGAGGACTGTCATATCCGGCTGGGCAGGGATAGGGATGACATTCCAGAGCAAGGGATGCCACAATTAAAAATGTCTTAAAGCTATTACAGTAAATAAAACTGACTGCCAATACAGTATCAACTGATTCTGTATCCACAGTTTCAGTTATCCACAGATACCAAGAATACTAGGAAGCCTATTAAAAAGATAAAAGGTAAAGATTTCCCCACGACCGAATGGTCTCGTTGTGACTGACTGTAGGGGGCGGTGCTAATCTCTGTTTCTAAGCCAAAGAGCTGGCGTTTGTCCAAGGACAAGCTTCCGTCGTCATGTGGCCAGCATGACTATACGCCATAGCGCATGGAACGCCGTTACCTTACCACCGAAGTGGTACCTATTTATCTACTTGCATTTTTACGTGCTTTTGAACTGCTAGGCTGGTAGGAGCTGGGACAAGCAACGGGAGCTCACTCCGTCATGCAGTTTTGAACTGCCAACCTTCCGGTCCACAAGCTCAGCTCAGCGGTTTAACCCACTGCGCCACCATGTCCCTCAAAAAGATAGGGGCACATTAAACAAATCTTTTTTTTAACATTGTTGCGGCACTGATGTTCCCCTATCTTTAAAAAGGTGTCCCCAGTATCCACAGTTTCAGGTATCCCCTGGGGTGGTGGTGGTGGAATCAAACCTTAGCAGATACCGGGGCATGCCTATATAATAGCTGTGGAACCTGAATAAGCAACTTCCATCTACGCGTGTGCATGTGTGTATAAGAGAAGGGCTGATGTGGATGATTGGCACAGAAAATATTCACTTTAGAACGGTTGGTGAAAAGTTGTCATTCATATCCTGGCAGCTGAACAGAACCATTGTAAGCCTGCACTGGCCCACTAGGTCAGCTTGGACCTGCACCAGCTATATTGCTGGCACATGTCCTTGTGAACTTGAGTCAGGCGATCAAAGCTGGTAAGATATTGGCATGGGCTAGCAGCGAATCCTGCCCAGCCCTGAACTGACCTCTTCCCCCCATCAGTGCCCCATTCCACCCCTGCACCAACTTATCAGTAGGTATACTCAGTTCACTGGTGCTCGGACCTGGCTGCTCACCATTTGTGGCAGTAATCGGGCAGTGCTGAATGCCTTCTCACCTCCTGTGACAGCCAGAAAAGGCCTTACCAACCAGAATGTACATGCTGGCACTTTAAGGCCTGAACAGGATTGGGCTGAAATTCTCAAAGTCTGTGTCAAAATTCCATAAATTATTTCTATTGCTTAAATCAGAATATTTGGTTGGCCCATTAGGAAAAATGCACTTAAAGGAAATAAGAGTAATTGAGATAGAAGAGCTTCAGTACACAATTTTACAACTCCAAACTGCAAAAGTCCCTGAGTAACCAGCTGTTCAGTCCTGCTGTGAGCTTAAACAACAGGATGATAATAAGAGGGAAGATATGAGAAACTATAATTAGATAACAATTTATAAAATTCATAAGACATTTCAGCTGATCTCTCTATGAAATCTGGTGTGTTTTTGAGTGGCCCATACAAAAGCAAAAATAAGAAACCATCTTTTTTATATTACATATTTAGAGCAAATAGGAATTAATGCCAAGATAAATGGACCAATCCTATCCAACTTTTCAGTATTGATGCAGCTGTACCAATGGGTCATGCACTGCATTCGGAGGGTGGGGGTGGCAGTCACTTGGGCATTCCTGAGGAATGGGAATGTTTATTCCCTTACCTAAGGGCTGCATTGATGTTGCAACAGTGCTGGAAACTTGGATAGGATTGGGCCTAAAATTCAATTCCTCCTGATCAGTCGTGGACCTACCATTATGTGGGCGGGGACAAAAGCTCCTGGAGCGGGAGAAGGGTAGCACAAGGCAGTTCGCCTCTCGGTGAGACAAGTGATTTTGGCCTCCCATCCTCCCCTACCACCATACGGCTCCAAAATTGAGCCTGGTGTGGTGTGGGGATGGAGCTGCGCACAGGGGCAGGGTGGACCTCGTCCTCCTATCCTCTGTCCCTGGGCGTCCAGTTGGTTGGGTCAGCAACTGGCTCTGACACACAAATTCTGTGCCGCTGAGACATGTGTCACTCAAAATACAATTCAGGGTCTCATTCCTTCCATTATCAGTTCATGTGGATCAGAATTGGAAAGAGCTATTTTTTAATCCAAAAACCTTCCAAGCAGTCTGTTGTCATAACATGAGATAATATGATTTTCTGCAAAGAACAAACAAGCAAACATAGTCTCCAGTGCACCAACATTTAAGAACTGCCATCTAAGAAGATTTTAAACCTGCCATGTGGTCTTTAATTCAACAGCAATATGTGACAGCAGTAAGATGGGTCGAATCTTGAATGGAGGTCAAAACTCAGCATAGCAGTCAGGGAGAGCAGTACATGACACTAATGCAGAAAATTACTTTACTCACCAACATTTGAAACAGAATAAAGCTGCTGCGTTTGAAGCTACAAAAAGACACGTACTGCAGTTCATTTATTCCTGACAATGTCTTACAAACCTCTAAGTAAATATATTTCTTTCCATCAGAACAGCATGCTTCTCTTTTCTTTCTATCATCTATTTAGGGAAAGAAAACTCGTATTTTAAGATATATCCAAAAAGGCATTTTGCAGGCTCCCCAAACTGTGTTCTGATAAAATGCACAGATCACTAACCAAACATCAGCCACTACAGCTCACATGGGACTTACATGTAAAATCATAATTGCCCTGAATCAGGTCCCAAATATTATTATTTAGAATACTGGTATGTCACTTTTCAACAAGAATAGTTCACAAAGCAGTTTACATAGTAAAATAAATCAAATGGTTCCCAGTACCTAAAGGGCTCAAAATCTTTTTTAAAAAATACAAAAGAGACACCAGCAACAGCCACTGGAAAAGACACTGTGTGGGGATGAAGAGGGACAATTGCTCCTCCCCAGCTAAATATAAGAGGACCATTTTAAAAGATGTCTTTTTTACCACTTAGCAGGGAATACAGCTTATTCACAGTCCATTTATTGCAAGCTAACAGCTAGTTTGGTTCATCAAGTCTGAACCACAACTGATCCTCTGCCAATCCAACATCCCCTTTGTGCCAGCCCATTTAAGTACCCATGCTAGAATTTTAAGCAAAAAGGATTGCACATTTTAAAAAAAACCCAAAAATGAAAACATGTTCGGAGCTGTACATGACATTTACTTACTTGCAATCTCCCAGCAATCCAGGACTGGGAGTAATTCAGGGGCAATCCTGGGGGAGCAGCGCCCAGGGGCACACTTCCAGGGGTGCGCCCCCACCTGCAGGTTCCACCCCCCTGAGTAGGCGTGTTCCAGCCACGGAAGCCACAGTGGGTGCCTACCCCTTCTAGGGGCAATCGGAAGCCGTGCAAAGCCACTCTGGGAAGCAGCGTCTGTGACTAAAACTAGCCATGGAAACCACTTCCCAGAGCGGCTTCACACACCTACTCGGGCAGTGGTGGTGGGGAACCAGCATCGCTGCCGCCCCCAAACCCAGCGCCTGGGGCATTTTCACCCTTTGCCCCCACAGGTCCGCCACTAGAGTCACTTAGGGTGCCATCCTAGGCGCCCTGTAGCATTGACGCTACATGGTAGTGTTGATGCTACACGCAGGGCGCTGACACAGGGGCGCCGAGCAGCACCCACGTGTCAGCACTCTGACTCCAAAACCGGCGCTGCAGCCAGCGCCGGAATGAAAGGTTGGCCGGCCAGTGCCATATCTGACACTGTGTTGGAGAGGCTGGAGCCTCCCCCCATAAAGGCACGTTCAGCCTATACTTTATAGATGTTCCAGTGTTTGATCAGGTATCAGCTACCATTGCTAAAGATATAAAGCATCATTTTCAGATATTGGCTGCTTCCACTCATATATGGAAATTATAACATACACCCTCCCTGTTTTCCTCCAGCCCCAGAGTTGCTCAAAGTCCTGGAGGAAATTCTTTTGTCTGATTTGTGGGAGACAGAGCTTGGGCTGAAGTCTGAAACGTCAGCAGTACCACTCTGTTCAGGAGCTAAACAAAATTACAATCTCTTGAGGGTGGCAGGATTAAAAAGATGCTGCTTCTTTATGCTTTCTTGCTGTGCAAGCAGAGAATTTGGGTCTCAGTGCTCCATACAGCAGAATCCTCCACCAGACTGCTTGCCACCAGCAAAAGAATATATCTGAACCGCAGGGCTTGCTCACGTAAATGAGGTCATAGCGGTGCCCCAAGCTTACAGCAGAGCCAAAACTCTGAAGACAGCTTACTGAACAAAGGAAAAAGCAGCACCAAGAGCAGCTGGTTCCTCTAGGCTAATAAAGCTAGTTTCTCAAAGATGCTACTTCCTGGGAAGGAGTTTTATTTTTGTCTCGGGGGTGTCTTTCTTAACGATATATAAGGAATAAGGATTCACGGAAAGAATTCAGATGAAAAACTACAGCTGTAGATGAAATTAGACAATATTTCCCATTAAACAATTAGGACTCTCTGCATGGTGAGGTTTAAGAACAGAAAAGTGAAATCACAATTTATTAGACAACATTCTAAAAAAAAGTTACTCAACAACAATTATTGTTTTAAAATAAATAATAGGTTTTATCTGCCAACGCAGATTAAAAAGGTAACTAAGGGACATATCTTCTAGAACACTACTATACGGAAATGTTGATTTTGTTTCATCAAAATTGTTCCATCACAAAATAATCCATTGATTAGTATTTATGACACTTGTGAACTGGAACTGAAAGTCTGACTCTTTGATAGATTTGAATCAGATATTCCTTTGAAATAGTATTTTGCCCAAAACACGTCAGTATTGTTCTGGAAACATTTTCTGCACACTTGTTATTCCACTTTTAATGGGAGTAACTAAGGATTTTGGGACCTACTAATGGGAATTATCAACAATCTTCACAAAGCAGGAAGGAGGAGGGCTGAAGTATAGAATATCCGGCTGGAATTCAATTGCTCTTAAAACAGTGTAAGGCCCCAAAACAGTTTTTGGGGGACAATAATCATAATGCTGTGAACTCTGCAGACAAGAAGATTATATAAGGATAGGGCTGAGTCAATCCATGGGGGGAAATTAAGCAAATATAGTCAAATTAATTTGATGTCATCTTGCATTAAATGAAAGAGAAAAACTCCCAGCCTGCCTGTTCCAGTGCAGGCTAGGATTGCGCTCTGTGCTGCATGGAAGCAGATGTCCCATGCTTCTGTCCCATTTGACTATGACCCACTTGTGGTAGGTGAATTTTGCAACCACACTTGAGTATCAATAGATGTAGAATCAATCTACATGAATCTTTTCTACTTGGTCTTCTTCCTGCCTGGTGGGGCAAATCAGGTGGGGCAAATTCACACAATTGGCCTCACCAAATTGCAGTAGTATTCCTACACATAGAACCTGCACACTGGAAAGTTGGCTAGGATTGCACCCAGTGTCTCTCTGACACAGAAAACTCCTATGTGGCTTGGTAAATGTGTGAAACATGTAGGTCTATCCTCCTAAGGATGTTCTGTGCAGCCCTTTCTAAGAAGTTAAAAGGCAAGGGAGATGGGACTTACTGGCTCAAACCCCTCTCTTCTCTGATAAAGGTTTGCAGACATTTACAAAAGTCATACTGTCCACAGGAAATCTGCATAAGGGGGCACACAAAAATAAACCATACTGGGAATAGGCTGGGAAGTATGAAAATAGTGTGCTGTCACTACATCAGCTGATGGCAGATCTGATGATGGCACTGACAAGCTGCCCAAAAAGCACTTAGCTACCAGAATAGTATCTTCTTGTTGTTCAGATGCTAAGTCATGTCCAACTCTTCGCGACCCCATGGACCACAGCATGCCAGGCCTCTCTGTCTTCCACTAGCTCCGGAGTTCGATCAAGGTACTTATATATACTTATATACCGCTTTTCAACACGAAGTTCACAAAGCGGTTTACAGGCAAATAGTAATAATAATAGTTAAATGGCTCCCTGTCCCAAAAGGGCTCACAATCTAAAAAAAAGGCAGACCACCAGCAACAGCCACTAGAAAGACTGTGCAGGGGTTTGTCCAATTTCATGTTCATTGCTTCGGTGACACTATCTAACCATCTCATCCTCAGCCCCCCCTCCTCCTTTTGCCTTCGATCTTTCCCAGCATGAGGGTCTTTTCTAAAGAGTCCTCTCTTCTCATGAGGTGGCCAAAGTATTTGAGCTTCAGCTTCAGGATTTATCCTTCCAGGGAGCAAACAGGCTTGACTTCCTGTAGGATTGCCCAATTGGATCTCCTTGCAGTCCAGGGAACTCTTAAGAGTCTTCAACACCATAATTCAAAAGCATCTATTCTTCAGCACTACGCCTTCCTTACAGTCCAGCAGTCACAGCCAAACATTACTACTGGAAAACCATAGTTTTGACTATGCGAACCTTTTTTGGCAGGGTCTTGGCTTTTTATCGCCATAGCTTTCATCCCAAGAAGTAAATGTCTTTTAATTTCATGGCTGCATCTGTGGTGATCTTGAAGCTCAGGAAAATAAACTCTGTCACTGCTTCTATTTCTCCCCAGTGATGTCATGCAGGGGGTACGCGGGGGTACGCGAGTACCCGTTTCTAGGATTATGGCTGGCCCCGCCCATTCGCCCGCCTACTCGTCGACTTCGCCCCCTGCAACATTTGAATTTCCTGCATGTTTGAGTTGCCTGCACGTTCTCAGAGCCAGGCAGGCAGGCAGGCAGGCAGGCAGCGAGCGGAGCCTTGCCTTGCCACTGTTGGGTCACTTTAGCATGATGCCAGGCCTCCTTAACATGTTCTGGGGGTGCTGTGGAATACTGTTGCAACTGTTGGGTCAGTTTAAAATTGTCTGAGGCCTCAAAAAAAATTGTCTGAGGCCTTTTTTCATGTCACTTCCTGCCACGACCTCACTTCCGGCTTATGACATCACTTCTGGTGGGCGGGTCCCGACACGTGCCAATCAAAAGTGAGTACCTGTTCTTAAATCATTTAGATGACACCACTGTTTCTCCCCCTTCTATTTACCAGGAAGTGATGGGAGTGGTTGCCATGATCTTGTTTTATAAATATTGAGCTTCAAGCCAATTTTGCACTTTGAATGGCATCTAGGTTGCCACAAATGTACGTGTCCCAGTAACCTGTGACTGCAACTGATGCAGGTCCTACATGAATGTACTTAGCCCAGCACTAAAAATGGCCACTGGAGGTGGATACCAACACAGCACAGAGGCCCATGTTGCCTTATTGTGTGCAGTTGAAGACATGCTTTTTTTAGGATGAATGTGTAGTTTGAAAAGGGGCTGACGCTGAGATACAGTGAGCAAGACTGAAAATAATGTAAGATTAAACTGCTGGCATTTTCCTTCACAGGATGTTGTCTAGGTTACAGACTATTCCTTAATGAATGGTAGAATTACTAGATAAGGCAGCAGAGCACATAGTATGCCACTTGAGCTTTATGAGGTGTGAATGTGGGTGAATGGCATAGAAAAAAACCTAATCATTAATATATCTCAACTTTTAAATAGATACATGAACTGTAGAAATGGGAGTCAAAACATAGTGTAAATAGGGGAAAGAGCAAAATCTAATAAGCATTTTTGCACAGGGTTATCTATAAAGACAATCACAGTCCTCCTCACCTTCACATGAAAAGACACACTATTAATAATTATTTAATGACAACAGTTCTGCAAGACAATTTTTTCTTCTTTCAAAAACATGAATCTTCTATTCTACCTGCTGGTAGAGCTTTGAAAATATTTGAAATAACACTGCATTCCTGTTATATTAAATACATTTTGAGAACTCTTTGAGAGCAAGGAATTCAAGTGGGAGTGGAACATCATATAAACCTAAGAGTTTGTATCCAATCTTTTAACCATGGTTAAAAGACCAGGAAATGTTACATCTGAACCAAACCACCGGGGGGGGGGGGAGAGACTGTGGAAGTTCCATTACATAGATACACATGTGCATAATGAGACTGCAATTAAGGATCCAGTCCCATTTTAGCATGACAGCTAATTACTCATTTTGAAATTTCAACTCAACACAGTGTACAGCCCAATAAAAACAATATAAATCACAGCAATAAAGGTCTCAAATCACTGCAGTAAAAGTTTAAAAAGCACTAACCACTATAATTAAAACATAGCCATAAATACATTTGGCACTAACTTAATTTAGGCAGATGTCACTGAAGTCTGGAGTAGACCATCAACACCAAAGCACATCTCCCAAAGAGTTGGATGAAAGCAAGTAGATTGATTGTGCCATACCATGCTTGCTTTGTGTATTGATAAGGAATTCAGGAAAACACTTTATTCCAAGCCAAATGAAGAATCGATCCCTGGCCATCCATGAAAGGATGTCTGCATCCATGACTTCGACAATTGTTAACAAACATCTGTATTGTTTCTTTCTTTCTAAGGCCTTCTGGAGTTGTTCTGGTCTTCTCCAGCCGTAAGGCCTTAAAACCTAACTTCTCATTTTTCCTCTTCTGACCATCCGGAGAGCCTCTGAAGAGCTTCTGCAGACCAGGAGAGCACTGGAGGAGTCACTGGAGACTCCTTGGCGCTGGAGAAGTCAGGTTGAGTCATATCTGGCTCAATGCAGGTCGGGGGACCCACATTGAGCCAGATCCATGGATAGAAAATCCAGAGACTTGCCCTATACTCATGTTTAATTGAATGAAGAATGAGGGTACAATCCTAACGTGGAGTTAAGCTGGCACAGCTAGGCCAGCTAAGTTTGGTCGGCACAAGTGACACCATAAAATATGTTTGGACCACTCTCAAAGTCAGAGAGGCCAGCACAAAAACGTGCTCCAACCAAATCAAGAGTGGTCCAAATGCGCTTTACAGTGGCCCCTGTGCCAGCCACTTTGCAGTCCTGCCTGTGCCTGCCTGCCTGTGCCAGCGATCCAGGTTAGGATTGTACTCTGAATGATCCATGTTCTTTCAATTATAATTTCTTAAAAATAAAACATTTTCAATATGTTACCTTGTTTTAGTATTGGAAGGCAAATTGTTTAACAATGGTTAAATCTTAAAAAAGACATTAAACTTCATGAAAAAAATTATCAAGCTACACTTACCGAAAAGGTGTAGTTTCAGGTTTAAAATACACTGGAAGCGTATTCAAGTGTAAATTCATTTCTGAAAACTGAACAACTTAAAGTTCCCAGAAATCATGTCTGTGGTTTGGGTTTGATAGAGGAAATATTTCCTTATTGTTGTTCTTATAATGTTGTTTTAAGTTCTCAACCTCTGTTTTCCAGTATTTAAATCACAGAAGGTTAATTAAAACAGCTCTTTATTCTGTAACTGCTTGAGAATATTAACCTCACAAAGCCTGTGTTAAATCACTGAAGTGATAGAATTACATTTGCTTTATAAGATTTTGCTGCAAGAGCATAGACCAGGCCATTTATAGTTCAGTACCATTAATTGCTTAGCATTTAGATATTAGCACAGGAGTCTATTAATTAACTTGATAATAAAACTATTGGAATGAGAGCTGATAAAATGATTTAAAGAAAACTATCAGTGAAGCCCGTATGTTAGATACAACAAAATACTTATTTTTTTTTCCTTTTACCTTTTTCTCTAGCAATATTCAGTGATGGGTATTTTTCCTTGTTTAGTAGAGCCATTAATATTGAAGAAGCTACTTTAAGTTAATTATTGAAGGAATTTGAGAGGAGAGATAATAGCTTTGAGAGGTTCCTTTCTTATAAGAATAATTAATTCCTCTTTCATGGCTGGGCTAGCCCAGCCATATTTCTCCACGTTTGCCTCATATAAGAAATGTGTAAAAATATGTCACAAATGATTTTGTTATTCTTTGTTTCAAAGAAGTAATAAAAATTCACAGAACTGAAATGACTGAGGGCGCAATCCTAAATAGCGCCGGATTGGTGAGGCCGACGGGCCAGCGCCATATCCGACGCTGTTTAGGGGAGGCTGGAGCCCCCCCATGGCAAGGGAGCATGCACTCCATTATCGTAAGGGGGGCTCCAGCCACACTATGTGCTCCTCGGATCTGTACTGGCTAAGGAGCAGGCGCAAATCCGAGGATACCGCCCGGCCCGAATCGGGGCCTCGGGGCCTCACTGACAGACTTAGGATGTGGCTGTACGGCCACCTTCCAAGCCCGCCCAGGTCCCGCCTCCCCCCTCCCCCTTCCCACCAATCCCCGTCCCGATACAGGACAGAGAATCCCTCGCGCCGGCCGGCTTCAGCCAACATGAAGGAAGCGCTGCTCAGGCGCAACAGGACTGGCGCTGCCAGCACCGGTCCTGTTGCTTTAGCACCGACACGGGGGTGCTGCTAGGCGCTCCCGCGTCAACGCTAATGGCGGAGTGCCAATGCAACGACATTGCATCATCGCTCTGCCCCCTCTAGGATTGCACTGTTCGCTTTGTTTGCAATTTATGTGAATTCTAAGTTATAGGTTGGCCCTCCATGTTGGCCCAGGTCTGTGAATGGAACCCCCACACATCCCTAAATCTGCAGGTACTCAAGCAGAGGGATTTGGGCTACCCCCACCCTCTGAATCTGACCAGCACTCCATTTGGGTCTGGAGGGTTTTCTGAGGCCTGAAGAGGCCATGCGCAACCATCAGTTCCTTTATCCCATGTAGAGCCCCAGAGACCCCAATGTGTCTACTCAGATCTGTGCCCACTACAGACACAAAAACGAGGAAGCTTGTGTTGGCCTCTGCAGCCTGGGGGAGTTCAGGATATGGCATCAGACTCTTCCACTGTCCCTGCCCCTCACAGGCCTGATTCTCCCCACAGGCTGCTCTCCTCCACCCAGTTCCATACCCTCCTCTTCTCTCCACCCTGAGAAACCTCTCCACCAGTTGACAGAGAAACTTACTGCCAGTTGCTCCTGCAACACATCTTCTTGATGCTGAGGCCCAGCATCAACTAGTGTTGGCCTCAGTGCCAGCAGTAAAATCCCTTATTGCACTTTTACGACACCCAGCACTGGTGGTATGATTATACCAATGGTGCTAAGCTCTTTTGGATTGGGCCCTTTGTATCTATGTAACACAACAAAGAAAGCTCTTGCTTTTTTCCTGTAATGATGGAGTTGGGGGGGATGGGTGGGAGACATATTGCATTCAAGTATTGTTGCAGGGACAATGTTTATTTATTGTATAAATGCATACTATGTAAATGTAAACAATGTGTATTATTTAAGAGCCTGCACTTGTTATTTATGAAAAGAAATCATTGCAGGGACAATGTTTGAGGAAGGGCACACAATAAAGCTTAAACTCTTACTAAATCAAAACTTCTTCTAATAAATAACAAGTGCCGGCTCATAAATACTTTGAATTTAATTGAACTGAAATTGAAAGCTTGAATGGAAATGGAAGGTACCTCCTTTTTCCACAGCAATACTTTTATTAAACATCTTCTGTAAGGCACCAGGGGAAGTCTCCAGTCCAGGAGAAGCAGCCAGCCCCCAGTGCATTAATGTCTGTGTCACCCACATCCTGGCTCTTCAGTAAGCCAGCCAGATCAAGACAGGGGTTTCCACTGTGGTTCCCAGGGGAGCTGGGAATCAGGTAAGTCTTCTGATTGAAAACCAGAAGTGGGTTCCGATCAGAGATAAAACTCTTTGAGCAGATGGAAGGCCCGCAGAAGGGGCTATGAGCTCCTTGCAGAAGGCCAGCGTTGCCCACCCAGGTATAGTAAGTGAAAAAGCCCCTTGGTAGCTGTGACACCATTGTTGCCATTGCTGCAGGGCCATTCCCCTTAAGGGAGAGCACCCCACTTCGGGTTACCCAAGTGGGTTGCAACCAGTGGTGGGATCTGAATGAGCTAGGAACCGGAACGATGACTGGGACTCATCGTTGATTGGCACGTGTCAGGACCGTTCAAAGCGGCCCGGCCGCACCCTGCAGCCCGTCCCTTCAGTTCCGCGGTGGACGCGCCCCACCACCACTGGCTCAGGCGCCCCACCACCCCCCACCCGTTCCCCCCGGTGAGCAGGTGCCCCCTCCGAGGCCAGGAGCGCCTTACAGCGCCACATCCATCACGGAGCCGGAGGCGAATGGCGGCGAGTGGGCGGAGCCAGCCCTGATTAGGTTCAGGAACGGCCATTCCGGCGCGTTCCTCCTAAATAACTTCACAGGTTGCAACTCACCAGGGAACCACTGCTCTAAGAGCCAAGGATGATCTGTAGGCGACAACTGAGCTGAGCACTGTCAGCTGATCCTTAAATATATGGCCAGAATGGTGGCCAGGAATAGGGGCTTCTCGGTGGTGGCCCCTTCCCCTTGAACTAAGAATGGCTCCCTCTCTAGAGACCTTTTGGCGGGGCCTCAAGGCCTCTCAAATTTACAAATTTTTTCAAATGCCTTTCAAAAAGAAAGGCATTTGAATGAATATTTAGTTGGCTTCTTTCAATGCATGGTTTTCAATGTTGGTGATCCTGGGTTCTGTTGTTATTTTAATGATGTTTTTAATGCTTATTTTTAGATATTGTTTTAATATTGTTTTTCCATTTTAAGCCGCCTTGAGTCTCCTACTGGAGAAAAAGGCGGTGCAGAAAACTTTTAAATAAATAAATAAATGTACATCAAGAGGCCTATAAAACCACTGCCTCCAAGCCTCTGAGCCGCCTTGCCTATGCCATACCCTTGCTGCAGCCTGTCTTAAAGTTTAACAGTTTCTGACATGACATTCTGGCTCAAGACAAGTTTTTGTAATTGTAGGGAAAAGGTTTCTTCTAGCCTCATTTTAAGGCTTTGAAGCAGCTCGTAAATAATACAGACCTTATGCAGGACCAAGAAGACCAGCTTTGAGGTGCTAGCCAAGCTGAAGCAAAGTTTCTGCTCATCAGATGCTGCTTATGGAGCAACTACTGACACTGGATTTCTTGATTCAGTTCCAGAAAGTTAGACCAGAAGAATTTCTCTGTACGTGCTCTATAAAACCAACTGTTCAGTTATGTTGCTGAATGCAAGGGGAAATATACAATAAAAGCAATTTAAATTAAGGCTGCAACAAATCACTGTGAATTTTACATTTAGGAACAAAAAGCAGCATATCTGCAGCCACAGAGAAGGTGTCCCAAATACAGCAACAGGTTTCTAAACCACTACTCTGTAGCCACACAAAAAATAGTGCAGTAAACTAATAACTGAGAACATTCTGCCCTCATGACAACAGCTGATCTGATGCCGTCTTCAAACAATGTGAACACAACCGTGGAAATAGTAGGAAACTTTTTACATGTCTCTAATCTAAATGCTAAATCTATGGACGTGGTGGTGCTGTGGGTTAAAACGGTAGCTGCTGGGCTTTGTGTCCAGAAGGTTGGGAGTTCAAGACCACGCAACCGAGTGAGCTCCCATTGCTTATCCCAGCTCCTGCCAATCTAGCAGTTCGAAAGTACCTAAAAATGCGAGTAGATAAACAGGTACCACTTTGGTGGGAAGGTAATGGCATTCCGTGCGCTATGGCGTATAGTCATTCTGGCCACTTTAACTCTTTCCTTGGACAAATACCGGCTCTACAGGCTGAGAAACAGAGATGAGCACTGGCCCCTACAGTCGGTCACGACTAGACGATTCGGTCATGGGCAAACCTTTACCTTTTTAAAAAGGTCTAGTCATGACCGACTATAGGGGGCAGTGCTCATCTCCATTTCAAAGCCTGTAGAGCCGGCGTTTTGTCCGAGGACAAGCTTCCGTGGTCATGTGGCCGGCATGACTATACGCCGTAGCGCACATAACACCGTTACCTTCCCACCGAAGTGGTCCCTATTTATCTACTTGCATTTAGGTGCTTTTGAACTGCAAGGTTGGCAGGAGCTGGGACAAGCAACGGGAGCTCACTTCGTCACGCAGTCTTGAACTCCCAACCTTCTGGTTGGAAAGCCCAGCAGCAGCAGTTTAACCCGCTGCGCCATCACGTCCCACTTTACCTTTTTGCTTTACCTTTAATCTAAATGCATGCTAGCTTTGGATAGAAGAGTAGCAAAGAAAAAACTTACAAATAAAAACTCAGGGTGGATGCCCTGCTCCACTTGCCTCAATTATTCCCCTAACACACACTTCTGACTCATAGTCTCTGTCCTTACAAAGCCACAGCTGCAAGTTACTGCCCACTACAAACCCCTGTGATGTTCTCAAAACCCAGAAACGTGTGGGAATTCTGTCAGCTCCAGAAAGGAGTTCCTATTTCCTTTTGGCATAAGGGGTCTTCAAGATAAAAGGGAAAACAAGAGCTACACTCAACAATTTTGAGGTCTGTTCAGTGTTGAGCAGAAATAAAGCTTTTGAGAAGGAGACTTAGTAGATTTAGTGAATATTATCATTGCCCAAAGAGATGCATCATCATTTTTTCCCCTGAATGCCCAAACTTGCCAAGAGAGTGAGATATGGGTCAGGTTGTCCTAACATTTACTTTTATATACAACATTATCTTTTTTAAATGTTTGCTCTGAATTGGACTCAGAAAAGTAGTCAGTAGTCAGAGCACCGGAGAAAGGAGAACAGCACAAGCTATTCAGGTTTACTCAGAAATAAGTCCCATTTTGTTCAATGGAGCTTACTTCCAGGTAAGCATGTTCAGGACTGCAGTTTTAGCTACTCAGGGGTTGGATGAATATGTGCCCCAGAGAAAAATGAGTTATGGAATCTCATTTCTATGCTAATACAAACTAGTAACTATGTAAATAAAAGGAACTGTGCTCCAGATTCTGGAATCATGTTTACATTTTTCTACATTCTTGTTAACAGATGGGCAGCGCAATCCTACACTGCATGTAGCGTCGACACAACGTTGTTGCATCCATGTTACATCATTAGCACCGAAGTGGGGGCACCAACCGGCACCCTCGCATCGGTGCTAAAGCTCTCAAGCCGATGCAACAATTAGCTTGAGCTAGTTGGCTTGAGCGCACCGATGGGGAGCCTCCCTTGTGCCGACTGAAGCCGGTCGACGCAAGGGAGGCTCCGTCCTACTCCAGGATGGGGATTGGTTGTGGGGGAGGTTGTGGGTGGGACATGGGCAGGCTTGGGAGGCGGCCATATGGTTGGGATGGCCCCAATTTGGGCCGCATGGTCTCCTCGGATCTGCGCCTTACCATGGGGAGGCTCTAACCTCTCCTAAGCAGTGTTGGATATGGCACTGGCCCATCGGCCTTACCAGTCCAGCGCTGCTTAGGATTGCGCCCTAAATAAAATAAAAGTACCTATTTTGTTTGGATTTTAAACATGAATGTATGCAGGCAGAAAATGTGTGGTCATAATGTAGATAGTTGGCCCATATAGATAGTTGCAATAGACTCACTCAAATTCAAGGATACATTCTCAGCCCCTGCCTCCGGAAAGAAAAACAACAACTGTTTAACAACTTTCCAGCACCGACATAGCTGTTCCAATGGGGCATGTGCTGTATCCTGCAGTTGAGGAGAAGACACAGAGGCCTCCTCAAGGTAAGGAAATCTTTGTTCCCTCCCCTTGGAGCCTTTAAGCCAGTGCTGGAAAGTTGCTTACGATTGCACCCTAAGAGCACAATCAAGAACTGTGCTTGGGCTGGCACAAGTCTCTTGTACCAGCCCAGGAGTGTTGCAAATGTGCCATAAGGAACATTTGTGACAACGCAAGAGTTGGGGAGGTCAGTGCACCGACGTCCTTGGATCTGTGCTAGCAATTTCGCTGGAGCGGATCCAAGTAGCGCTATTGAGGTGGCTGCTACTTGGATCCTGCTACAAGCATGACCTGGGGTAAGAGGATCCATGCTACAAGCATGACCTGGGGTAAGAGGAATTAATTCCCATTACTCCAAGTTACATGGCTTCCAGCCCCAGCCCAGTGCTGGATACGGGGCAGATCAGCTGGCGTTAGGATTGGAGGAGTTAGGCCTGGGCTCTAAACAGTGCAGGTGATTCTGCCTACCATCCCACTTACACTGTTTATGCCCCTGAGTGAGCCTCTGAGTGAGCAGAGCCTGAGTAGAATAAAGCGGCAATTCCTTCAGTTGCCACGAGCTTTTAGTTTGTTGGCTTTAAGGGAACTTAGAATATACACTACTTTGGTTTTACACACTAACCTTGGAATGCAATGCTTATGTAAGATGCAGGCTGCCCGAACAGGTATTTCATAAGCAGTTAGGTGTCCTAAAGGGTTAGAGCCTTGCAACACACCAAACATTGAACACAACTCTGCATATCAATGCTCAGAATTGCCTGTATATAAAGAACTTAAAAGAGCAATAGATTATGCAGCTTTCTAATAGTTTCAACACTGGAGGCCACTGTGCGTATTGCAAGCAATGTCCAATGCACTCTGTGGTAAGTCTGACCTAATTTCAGTCGGTGCACCAGACTGAAAAGCTAAGTATCTGTTTCAGGAAAGTTCCCCAACTAACTGAAGTTGTAAAATAGATATGGAAAAATATCTGAATGCAATATGAAAATTCTGTTCATTTTCCTTCAAGAGAATGAGCAAATGGTTGAAGTAATGTGATTATTTATTATCATTACTTCAAAAAATAATTGTCACTATGACGTGATGTTATTTGAAACACACTTTTTCCCTATTTCAGTTTAGACCTGAAGGCTGACCTACTAGTTTTATAATTGCATATTTTAATCCTAGAGTTCAGAACTGCGTGCCCTCTTGCCATAGATATATTCACAAAACTAGGTAAACTATATATAGACTTGCAAAGAAATGATTGCTAAAAATACCATCGGGCACTTTGCATAATAACCTCAGGAGTACATATTTCAGTTCAAAACTGCAAGCACATTTTTTCAGTTTCCAGAATGAAGAAAAGTACTTGCCAATACTTGGAAAACCTGTGGATGTCACATGCACCACCACCCCGGCCCACATGGAGCCTCCAAACCTGAGGGAAGGGGGAAGGCAGAACAGGGTGGGGGGAGGATGGTGGAGCCAGAATCTGGCACTTAGGCTAGATCCTAACTCCTGGTCCCTGCCTGGTTGGCCATTCGTCAAACAGAGAACTGACAAATATTAACTTTGATTCAACTCATTAGTAGAAAGATGATAGAAAGCTTGCTTACACATGACAAAGATTCTATCCCTATAATCAGACAATAATTATAGAATTGCACCTTATAATTTAACGAAATCAATCAGAAAGCTACCAGGATCTTCAGTAGGACTGATGGAAAATATCCTCAAGCCTTGGAGTGTTGCTACCATCCATCAGGGTAAGTAATACTGGACTAGGCAGACCAATATGTAAAACTATAGGACAGCTTCAAATGCTTATTTCATATGCTATAGTCAGTAGTGTCATTCAAATGATTTAGGAACAGGAACTCACTTTTGATTGGCACTTGTCGGGAACCTGGAACCAGCCACGGAGCCCATTAGGATCTGGAACGCCCATTCTGGTCCATTCCCCTGAATGATATCACTGCCTTCGCCCCCCTAGGAATCTGGAGTCGCTCCCTTTAACCCTCTGAGTGCCAGCCAACCAAGAAGAAAAGCTCTTTGCAGAGGAATTGGGAGGGGGGAGGAGGGAGAGTGAAGTGGGCGGAGTCAGCCCTAATTTTAACTAGTGAAACTGAGTTCCCCCACGTTCCCCCTGCATGACATCACTGGCTATAGTATTTTCAGTGTGAAACATTCAATATACTCAGGTATGTTAACACAGAAAACATTGCTTCCAAAGCAGACTATCCAATAAACAGTCTGACATGGGACATGAGAATAATCTAAAGTTAATTCCTCTCATCATGAAAGCATCACAGATGTCGAAATTGTTGGTGGTCTTCAACCAACAAATTCACCAAGCAACAATTCCAAGAGATACACCTTTGCCTGCATATCTCTGCCAGAGAGTAAGATCCATGTTCCAACATAATGCAGATTCTCAACAATTATCTGAAGGTCCTTTACACACACATCCGTGTGTTCTAACACAGTTCTCCAGAGAAAAGAACAGCATTACACTTGCTTGTTAGGCCTTAAGTCTGCCGAGAAGAGTTTAAGGGTGGGGAGTTGATTTATTAGAGCATCCTACACAAAATAATGTTAAGTGCTAACCCTTTTGCATGAATAAGGATAGCAGGGGTGGGGACTCTACTTGGGTTGACTCGAGTTGCACAAAATCCCCGTTTCCAGTGATTCAGAGCACAATCCTAACCTAGAGTTAGGCCAGCCAAATTTGGCTGGCACAAGGGCCACCGTGAAGCGCTTTTGGACCACTCTCAAAGTTAGAGAGGATGGCTAATGTCTGTGTGTTGGAACTCTCTGACTCTAAGGGTGGTCCAAACAGGCTTTATGGTTCCCTTGTACCAGCCAAATTTTGCCAGCCTAACTCCAGGTTAGGATTGCGCCCTCAACTCGATTCATGACTTGGGGCCAATGACTTGAAAAAAAAGTCTAAACTAGAAATGTTTTAAGTTCCTGTTTCAATGCCGTGTGCGTGCGTGCGTGTGTGCGTGCGTGTTCTTGCTTACCTTGTTTGCTGCTTCCACATCATGCCAAAACATCTCATGGGAGATCAGGAAGCTGGCATTCAGAAGTGGACCGCATCAGGCATGGTGGGAGGGTAGCTTGGTTCCAGTTTGGAGGTCTGGGGGGGTTGAAGTAAGGAGGAGGGCTTTTTTGGCTGCACGAGGCTGTGGGAGGGAATAGAAGGCGGAAGGCAGCCAGGACATGGCAGGAGGGGGCTCTTCAAGATATATAGACACGAACAGCTTAATATTAACAGGGGTTAAATGATAACAATCCTTGCTCAAAGAAGCCATTGATGCAACTCAACTCGTTTCTCAAAATGACTCTGACTCACAACACAAAATTTTGCACATATCAAGTCACTCAGGTGCACACTGTGACTCTCAAGTCCCGGGGTTGTGACTCAGTGACTTGACCCTCAATTAAGTGACTTGGCCACATCCCTAGAAGATGAAACAATAAAACGTAGTATTCTTAGAAAAGGTAAAAGGAAGTCTGGTGTTGTTTTTTATTATTTTTTTAATTCTATTTTTGTCAAATCAAATATTGTTCTTCATCAGGGCCTGTTGATTCATCCACCAGTTAAATGACATGCATACAAACATGTCTTACAATGTTTTTGCTGGCATCAGATCTCAGTTTTGCTACAATGCAAAAGGATACGAAACACATTTTGCTTTCAGTTTTTCTCTCTTATTGCTTCTTTTTTGAGACAGACCTTTAAGCTGTGGTTATTCTAGGAACTATATTTGGAACATAGCCTACCAACACACAAACCTGGACTAAGATCTCTCCCATGCAGCATTCTTCTTTGTTTGCATATTTTAACGATAGCATATTGAGCCACCCTTTCACCTCTCCTGAACTTAGCTATTTTATAAACACAAACAACGTTTTTTTTTCCTTTTGGCTGAACACAGAAATTCTGTCATGTTCATATTAAAAAAAAGTATATTAAAATAAATGCTTGGTTTGGATAGCATAATTGGATATAACCACAGAATAAAAACTAGTTGGAAAATTCCCTTTTAGCCCATCTAACCTGTAATGTAGAATTAAGTAGAGTACTTTTTTCCCTCTTTCCATTCCCATCAGTTCCCAGAGGGTTACATTCATATATGCTGGTTGTGAGCCAGTGTGATGTCAGCACTATATATGAATTTCAATTGCTAAACTATATAAACCTAAATTGCTTATTCTCTGCTTTAGAGACCATCACTCTGTCTAAATCCTATAGCAGTCTCTCAAATATACGGCAACTGTTATCGTAAGTGTTCTAACGAAAGATACAACTTAAAAACAATAAGACGGGCATTTCTGCTGTTTGTGCCACAATTATGATCTATCTTCCCCTAGAGACTCATCTAAGTCCAAACTTGAACAACTTAGAGCTTACTCAACATCAGATGCCCAAGATGAAAAATCAAAATACTAGTCCCACCTCACAATGTATACCAGGCCCTCCCCCAAACTGGTGGTGCACACGTCCAGCTGTTGTTTTGACAAAGTACTGTATTAATTTGCTCGCATTCTCTTTTTGTCACCTTCTCAGATCAAGCGTGTGACCCAATCCTATTCAACTCCCCTCCCCGCTGCAGCAATGCAGCTGCACTAACGTGATGCATGCTATATCCCACAAGTGAGTTTCAGCCTCTGGAGGCCTCCTTGAGATAAGGGAACATTGACCTTACCCTTGACCAGGATAAGCCCACACCACTCTACTGGACCTACTTGGCGTTAATTTTTATTTTTGCTACCCAAGTGCCCTGTTTAGGCCAGCTACTTATTCTGGGCTTTTGTCAGAGCACAGCCCCAGTTAAGAGCGAGAGCTGTGCTTGGCATTTCAGTACAAGTTGTGCCCTATTTAAGTCAACTTATTGAACCTGAGCTTTCACTAGAGTTAAGTGAGTTTCACTAGTTTCTAGAGTTAACTAGAGTTTCACTAGTTAAGGTCAGAAGTTGAGATTGGCACTAGTAATATCTGTCTCTAAAAAAAACCCTGTACTCGCCTATAATTGGGAAGTGGCCTGGATTGGTTCACTGAAGTACAGTGTACAGCATACAGCAAATCAGGCCAGTACCATAAAATCACCAGTGGCTGGTTGGAAGGGTGATTGGTTTATTGCCCTAGTCGGCCGCTGGTCACCAGTAATTTTCACATACAGGACACTGGTGTGCACAGCTACTGCTGATCCTGACCCCTTCCCATCTCTGATCTGCCCCATCCCATCCCATTCTTCCTTCTTCCTGCCCTGTTCTGCCCCCTCACTGCCTAACTCCCACCCCTTGCACTGACTTACCAACATTGGTGGGTGTCCCAGGCACATGGACCCAGCTGCTTACCACTTACACTGGCAACCAGGCTGCACTGAATGGCATGCTACATTTTGCAGCAGCTGTAAAGGCCTTACACCTCTGAGTGTTTCAGATGTCCTAGGTCAGTGATGGCGAACCAATGACACACGTGTCAGAGGTGACACACCATGACGTTTTGACTGATACAACAATGTTCACTAACACCAGACAACAACTCAGTTTGATTTACTTGTATTTCATTTTTGTAATGAATTATTTGATGTTTGACATTTCTTTATGTAATACATAACATAGATAGCATCATGCATGATTGGACTGTATTTTTAAAATGCATGAATATATAAAGAATTGTTCCTCTTTTTTTGGTATGTGTGGGGGGGGGGGATGACACTCCAGCAGAGTCAAGTTAAGCATTTTCTAACTTTTTGACATACCAAGCCCAAAAGGTTCACCATCACTGTCCTAGGGGATGCTAACCCTGACATAAGCTCTGCATCCTGCTACTCATGCAAAGCAACATAGGTGACAAATGCAATAGGGGTGAATGCTGAATGCAGACAAATGGAAAAATCCAAGAAATGGTGAAACAGAATTATGGGCCCAGCCCTATCCATCTTTCCAGCAGCATAGGGCATGTACTGCATCCTGCAGTGGTGGGAGAGTCACAGAGTCCTCCTTTGTTTCCTTATCTTAGAGCTGCATTATGTCTGCATCAGCCCTGGAAAGTTGGATAGGATTGGGCCCAATGTTTTCTTTGATCCATTCTCTTAAAGTTAGACAATTTGTCAATATGGTAAATATGCAATGGCTTACCTGCTGCGTCTGGTACCTCTGCTGGGCTGGCGACAGATACTGAGCCTGGGGTGGCAGATGCTGAGGTTGTGGCTGCTGGTTGTAATATGGCTGTTGGCAGTAGCCAGTTACACCTTGCTGACCATACTGAGGTGGCATCTATTAGAAAAAGTAGCCAGTAGATATGCATTCAGGAACAAATCAAGCACAGCACATCTGAAACATTTTCTGAACATTGTCTATTGAAGTCAAACATGTTTCTCCATATAAGCTAATAAAAATTCATAATCTTTGAAAGGTATTGATTTGTATTCCCTCATACTAATATACTGAAGTCCAAATCCTAACCAACTGCTGCATCTACTGCAACTATTGCAGTTGGGAAGGCAGTCATTGAGGCATCCTCAAAGTAAGGAAATGCTTGTTCCCTTAAACTGGAGCTGCACTGCCCTTATTCTAAGGCTGGAAAGTTGGTTAGGATTATACCTTGTGTCACATTATCTACCAGTGCAATATTTGAAAGTTTCAATAACTAACATTTAATCTCAGGAAATCATGGCTTTTTCCACACATGCACCAGACTTTTTTGTTTTGTTTTGCTGCTGAATGAATTCTGCAATCGATTTACATCTTTTTAACTGGAACAATTGTTATGTATTTACTCCAGTAAGATATGTTTGGGAGCATCTGGAAGCATATAATTAGCCATTAGATGGATAACTTTCAAAACCAGTATTTTCTAATCCGTGGACCCCACCATCACATAGGAGTATATATTTCTTTTGTTCCACCTCCTTTTTAAATAAAATATTTTAAAGTCCATAATCCAACTCTCATTTACACAGATGTAATTCCCAACGATTTCAAATGATCCTAAGCACAGTTGGAAATTCTCTAATGGGGAAAGCCGGGCTCAGTGAGACTTCTAAAGAAATGAATTTTGGGGAAGGAGGAAGCAGAATTTGGGGAATGGGAACTCTAGAATAAACAGCATTAACATTCTTCATTAAAATATTAATTCTAGTGTTCTACAGTAGTTTGGTTGTAATAGTAACAAAGAAATAGTCACAAAAGTCACAAAAAGTAATTCACTAATAGCTTCCTTTTGAAGTTTGCCTATTAAAAGAACAGGCAAACTCAAAAGGAAGCTATTAGTGAGAACAGTCAAATTATTTTTATTACAAGTTTTGATTCTGTTATTTCTGGCTTTAAGATCAAAAATTTCTATAACATTAGTACAGTGCAATCACATGCATTTCTACTCAGAAGTCCCACTGAGTTGAATGGACCTTACTCTCAGCAGGCATAGCCTTCAGTCGGTATGCTACCAAGGTAGAAGATGTCCCCTCTCTCTGTAGAAGGAAAGAACACCAGTTCTAAAATGTTGTTGGCTGAGGCATGTGCACATCATTTGAGACATGTGCACCCCATGCTCTTCAATATATACATGAAACCACTGGGGGAGATCATTCGTGGATTTGGAGAGGGGTGTCACCAATATGCTGATGACACTCAACTCTATCTCTCTCTTTCCCAAAGTGAAGAGGCTGTGAAGGTCCTGGGTCGCTGCCTGGAGGCAGTTGGGGTATGGATGAAAGCCAATAGATTAACACTGAATCCAGAAAAGATAGGAATCCTTCTGGTCAGGAAACCCTCAATGCAAGCACTAAATCTTTCACCCACTCTGAATGGAGTGACATTTCCCCTGCAAGAACAGGTGCACAGTCTGGGAGTGCTCCTGGACCCTCAGCTGTCTCTGGAGAACCAGGTAGCAGCTGTGGCTAGGAGTGCATTTGCCCATCTTCGATTGGTGCGCCAACTTCGACCATATTTGTGCCATCCTGACCTAGTCGCGGTGGTCCAGGCATTAGTGATTTCAAGACTGGACTACTGTAATGCGCTATATGTAGGGCTTCTCTTGAGAACAGTTAAGCTACAGTTAGTACAAAATGCAGCAGCCCAGGTGATAACAGGGGCTAGACGGTTTGACTCGGTAGGACCACTCCTTCAGCAGCTGCAGTGGCTGCCCATTCACTTCCGATCCCAACTTAAGATGATGGTACTGACCTTTAAGGGCCTTCATGACTTAGAACCAATCTACCTAAAGGACCGCCTTCTCCCATACATACCTGTTCACCCTCTTAGATCATCTAAAGGGGCTCTCCTTCAAGTGCCCCCTCCATCTCAAGTTAAAGGGATGGCAGCTCGGGGACGAGCCTTCTCTCCACAAAATATGGAATTCCCTACCAGAAGAATTAAGTACACACTCCCTCATGGCCTTTCAGAGAGGACTCAAATCATACCTATTTAGTCTGGCCTTTGGATGACTGTGTGGCTGTCTGTCCCTCTGATATATTGTCATAATCTGTTTCACTCCCCTGGTCAATTGTTTTTCCCACCCTCCAATACGTCCTGATATAGAGAATTGAGTCTAGCTTTCATTCCTGTTCACTCTCGGTGTTCCCATTAATGTTTAATTTGTTGTTGTTTTAATGTGTTTTACTTATTATGTTTCACCTATTATGGTTACATTGTATTTTGTTCTCTATAAATCGCTTTGGGTATTTGCTTTGGCATAGGAAAGGTGGGGTAAAAATTCTTCAAATAAATAAATAATAAATTTAAAAACAAAAAATGCCACTGTCTTCAGAACTATTGTGTTATTCACACACTAATGTCATCAATCCATACAAATTCATATGATTAATCAAATAACAGCACAACCCTAATACTCAATGGGATTTACTTCCAGGTAAGTGTGCATAAGATTGCAGCCAAAGACTGCTTTAATCAGGTGAAAATTCTTTAGTCAGGTGATTGTCCCACAAAACAGTGAACTTGCATCCATGTAAACACATTCAACATCAGGTTGAATATGATGCAAGCTCTTGCGGACCTTGTATTTGGATTCTGTGAATGCTTATAGGAACAGGACATATCCTGATAATTCCTGATTTGCACCAACCACCCTGGTTTCTTGGTGTACCTTGTCTCCAACCAGACAGTGAATGTAATATCTGCCAAGCTTGCTTTGTTTTATGGTTCTGATGTATAGCAATAAAGTCTCCTGAGTGGGATAACCAGAATTTTCAGAGTTCTCTGTATTGCTTTTGGCAGGGACAGAAAATTTTTTTGTTGATCTGGACTGCCAAAATATCGGCTTTCAACCGAATAGCTATTTGTCAAGACTATTCCACCACCACCCACAAAAAAATATTTCAAGACCAGCATAGATGAATTCACCACTATTCCTTTAGTTTTCAAAATCAATCAATCAAAAAATATTTATATACCGCTTTTCAACATGAAGTTCCCAAAGCGGTTTACAGGAAAATAATAATAAAGTTAAATGGCTCCCTGTCCCAAAAGGGCTCACAATCTAAAAAAAAAAAAAACCACCACAAAATTACTTTAGTAAGATTCTCATAAACATTATAGCACTTATCCTATAATCTTTATAGCCATTATTAGCCCTCGTGGAAAACTTCTATTTTAGGAATCCTCTCTGCATGCATCAAGGAGGTATCTGGAAAAAAACTATTCAGATTTCCCTTCCCCACATGTTATCTGGTCTACCGCACAGATTCCAGGACAGTGCTTAGTTCTGCATGCTTTATTCATTTATTTATAAGATTTTTACCCCACCTTTTTCTTAAGTGAGGGCACTCCAGATAGCTTACAAAATGAAAAAACAAACAAACCAATATTAAAACACTACCTTAAAAACAGTAAAAACACAGAACCCAGGATCACCAACATTAAAAGACCATTATATTAAGAGAGGTCAGCCAAACAAGCATTCAAATGCCTTTCGAAAAAAACAAAGGGCTTGTGGCCCTGCCAAAGGTCTCCAGAGAGGGAGCCATTCTTAGTTCCAAAAGGAAGGAGCCACCACTGAGAAGGCCCTATTCCTAGCTAACTGGTGGCAGCACCTCACCTGGTGGTGGCAGGGTCAGAAGGCTCCCTCCAGATGACCTAATTGTACAGGTAGGATTATCTGGATGAAAGCGGTCCTTCAAATACCCTGGATCCAAACTGTAAAGGGCTTTAAAAGTCAGAACTAGCACTTTGAATTCAGCCTGGAAATGAATCCGCAGCCAGTGTAGTCACCGGAACAGCCCACCTGAGTCATACCTACATGCTCCAGGCAACCACCCAGGCCGCTGCAGTCTTTACTAGTTACACTTTCTGGACCATCCTCACAGGCAGCCCCCTGCAGAGTGCATTGCAGTGATCTAATCGGGATCTCATGAGGACAGAAGCGAGGATTACTGGGAAAACTAACTTTTTTAAAACTTGGTTTCATGACCTAACTTCCACAACCTAGCCACCTTGAGGGTGCAGTCCTACGCAGGGCCAGAATGGCGAGGGCAGCACCATATCCGATGCTGCACAGGAGAGGCTGGAGCCCCCCCCCCCATGGCAAGGGAGCGTTGCCGTGTATCTAAAGAGTGGGCACAGATCCGAGGAGACCACACAGCCCGAATCGGGGCCTCGCGGCCTCGCTTAGAAGATGGCTGTATGGCCACCTCCCAAGCCCACCTACGTCCCGCCCAAATCCCGCCCCCAGCCTGCCTCCCTCCCACCAATCCCCGTCTCGATATGGGACAGAGCCTCCCTTGCACTGACTGGCTTCGGTCAGCGCAAGGGAGCTCTCCATTGGCGCTCTGAAGACGACACTATGAGTAGTGTCGGCTTTAGAGTGTTAGCGCCAACGCAGCGGTGCTGCTTGGTGCCCCTGCGTCAGCCCTAATGACGTAGCACTGATGCAACCGTTTATAGGGTTGCGCTGCCAGTCCCCTTCATTGTGGGAAAAGGTGGGGGTATGGATCTTTTAAATAAATAAACAACTTGGACAACTTTGCCCATCGTATCCAAGCCCTAAAATTCAGATATATGACTCTCCAAAACAATTTGTTAACTCTCAAAACTCGCAGAATATTGGAACATTCAATTAAACTTATAATCTCATTCTGACATTAAAAAATAGGTCTTATACTGTAATATATTGATGGAAGTAGACTTCCAAAGTGATCTTTGAAGGTAGAGTTCACAACTGAAGTGAAATTCCATGGCTAAGGGTCATTAGAAGGCTAGTTCTGTATTCACAATTGCATAAAATGTAAAAGAATGAGTATATTAGCACAAGTATATTCATAGTTTCAGCAAGATTATGTTTTTCAAATCACACAGTTCTTAGAAACACTCTAAAGTGTTCTCACTGCTTTCTAGTTGTAGACAGGCTTTGTCTTTACATCAGTATACATGCTAACATTTATTATTTATGTAGCATCATTGATGTGCATGTGTCATGGTTAACAAAGCACGTTAAAAAGCAAGAAGTCTTGCTTTAAAAAGAGGAAGTCTTGCCCTAATCAATATATCAGAAGCAGAAAAAAAGACAAGGAGATGGTTTGACATCAGGTGATAAGAGCACGAAAAGATTACTGAAGAGAGATAAGGAAACAGCAGAAAAGCTCAAGGAATTATTTTCATCTATCTTCAGCAGTAGAAGATGTTGGGCAGATAGGAAAGTCCCACTGTGACGGGGTTGGACTTGCAAAAACATTTGATGAAGTCCCTCACCAAGGATTCCTGAATAAACATAGTAGATAAGGAAAGATCCAGTTATGGATTGGAAACTGGTTAAAGAACGGGAAGCAGCGGATAAGAATAAACTGACAATTTTCACAATGAAGGAAAATGAGCAGTGGGGTCCTTTGAAGGACCTGTTTGTCAAACTGGTTTGTTTAACATTCTCAGAACTGTTTAACATTCATAAATTAGTTACTTTTTTAAATTTATTTTGAAGAATACCCCGCCTTTCCCATGCCGATGCAAATGCCCAAGGTGGCTTACATGGGCAGGCTAGTCTAAACCACCATTTGTCAATGGTTTGTTTTTGTGTTTTTTAAACTAATACACAGTATTCAGAATCCTCTGGAGAATTGGAGGATTCTCCAAATCCTCAGTCCCAGATGTAGCCTTCACAGTGTGGTTCTCTCCTCTGGCTGCATGACAGCGAGCTTCAGCAGGTGATTGTAAGTCGAGCCTGGACAGGTCCTCAAACTTGGATTCTGTTCTTTTGCCAGCTGGCCTTCTCACAACATTCCCGCACTTGCTAATCAGATAGTGAGATACTACGTTTGCAGATGACACCAAATTGTTCAACAGCTGGCAGTGATGTCATTTAGTTACTGCCATCTACTTCCAGGACACTATCCTGGTGGATAATTCAATAATAAACACTGATTCCATAAGTAGCAGCAATAACAGCAAAATTCCACACTGGTAATTACTGGGTAAAAGTCTGGGCATTTAACACATTTCTTACGTTCTTAGGGATGGTCTTTACAGAACACATTTACAGAGGTAGTGGTAACATTTTCATTCCCCTCCCCCCACCACCCACTTTGGCTAGTTGATCCTTAGTCATGTTTGCAGGAAATCTGAGGTTGCTTTACCTTGAAATTGCACATCTTAAATGTAAACATCAGTTTCAACAAATCTAATCTTACCCCTGAAGAATGTCGTGTATAATGTATCTTCATCATGCCTATTTAATTAGTGTGAATTCACCTACATGATTTGTATGATTTAAAATATCAATCCATTCTTTCACTATGAAATACGTTCATAATAACGTAAGTATGACAGCACAAGTACTTTTTGGCCCCATGTAAGCAAAATGGTCAAAATAGGACATTTACATAATATGAAATGCTACCAAATCTGTTGTGTTTGTGAACTACAGTATTCAGCTGAGCAACCAAGACAATATAGCAATATCATTTTTGCAGGCAACTGTAGTATAGAACCATACTTCCAATTTATGTGTCAACATATTTTTGATGTATTAAGATTTTGAATAAGTTTGCTAGTCTTCACAGTGAGAGCCAAATAAAGAAGTCTTCTACAACAAAACAGTCAATCATTTCTAAGAAAATATAATCTCTTCTTCCATGAAAACATAACACAATTTCATTGTCATGAATTGATAAAAACTGTCTGCCGCAAATGCTAGATCTATGTTATTTGTCTCATTTTTCTGACAGAAAGAAGCCCAATACATGGGGAATGTGGAGACATACAAATACCTACATATGTTAAAAATATGAATTAATCCAGTATTGCAAAGTTAAATAATGATGATTCTCCCAATTCATTCCATCCTGGCTTTCTAAAAAACCCAAATCTGATATGAATGCAATGAGAAATATTTTGATATTAAGGTATTTCCTCTCATCATGCCAAAGTTTTGATATCTAATAAAGAAAGTTTGAACTGTGAAGTAAAAGAATGCTCCATCATTTGTTGTACACTTTTTCATTTATGTTAATAATTATACTCCACATTATTAAACTGCAATGTAGCTTACAAAATGATATTAAAATAATAACTCAAAATCAATTAAAAAAATAAAATGTCCTTTTGTGCCATCCAAAAGGAAAAAACAGAAAACAGCAACATCAAGCATATTGACTGTTAAAAGCCTGGGCATATGAACACCTAACATTCATGAAATTGGGTATCTGGTGAGCAATCCTGGAAGAGCATTCCAAAGCCACCACAAAATAGGTCCTTTCCTAAGGAGGCAACATCCAGGGAAAGGCCAGGTATGATGATCTTAACAGAGGGACATGCTGAAATGGGAGCTGGCTCTTCATTAGATAACTGGGTTTCAAGCTATATGGGGCTTTAAACCAGCATTCTGAATGGTATTTGGAAAAGTACAGGAAGCCACTAACATTGATTTAGAACTGTCAAGCTGAATTCCAGATCAGCTTTCAAGGTGAGAAACCAATCAGAGTTGGTTTCGCTCAGGGCGCCATCCTAGGTGCCCTGTAGTGTCGCTGCTACGTGGTAGCGTTGATGCTAAGCACAAAGCACCGATGCAGGGGGGCTGAGCAGCACCCCTGTGTCAGTGCTCTCTCTCTGAGACCGGTGCTGCAGGCAGTGCCGGCCATGGAGCACCTGCCCTCCGCTCACTCTGCACCAGCTGAGCCCGGCTGTCGCAGAGGCGTGATGAGCTGGGCCGAGAGAGGGATAGCCTATAGATATAACCATCTCAATATTGGTACGTAATACATGTACTGTCTGTACAAAAAGGATTGTATAATCAGAGTATTAGCTGATTATTATATTATCTTTTTGCATTTATAAACTGCCCTATAATACAAGGGCAGCGTAATATTTAGAATAAAAACAAAACAAGAAAAAAAATCACATGAACATCAGCAAAATAATCAACAAAATCCAGTGGAAGCCATTAAAACAAACCTAAACCCAGCTATGCTGGACTGCCTAGGCAAATAACAATTATGTTAATTATAACTTTAGCAAAGTTTGCAGGCACATTTCTTTGAGGAGGACATCCCAAATGTGAGATACCACAACTGAGAAAGTTCTTTCCTGTTCACCATCAGCCTAAATTTCACATTGTACAGGATTTACTGGAAGTCTTAGATTAACAATGAAGGTTTCAGGTAGGCTCATATGGAAGGAAGGCAGCCTCCAAGTAGTCAAATCCTCAGCTATTTATGGTCCAATCCTAAGACCTTACCACTGGCGGTACATTAGTACCGCCAAGTATGGGTGTCGTAAATGAGTGTCGTAAATGTGCCATAAAGCACTAGAAATATACAGAGCAGTGCTCTTCCTATGCCTGAAGATAGCAATAGACTTATCATTGTCCTTGGATGCTCAGGTGGCATCTATGGCTCAGGTGGCATCTATGACACTGCCATCTAGCAACTAAGGGCAAAATTCTAACCAACTTTCCAGCCCTGACATAGCTGTGCTAATGGGGCTTGTGCAGAATCCTGCAGTAGTATAGCAATCACAGAGGCCTCCTTGAGGTAAGGAAATGTTTGTTCCCTTACCTTGGAGCTGCATTGCCCTTACCTCAATGCTGGAAAGCTGGTTAGAACTGCATCCTAAGACTGGTGCCAACGCTACAACTTCCTCTTGGACAGAGATAGCTCCACATTTTTCCTTGCCCTGATAACATCTAAACTGGACTACTGTGGGCTGCCTTGACTCCTCAAAAATTTCAGTTAGTGCAAGATTCAGCTGTTGGGTTACTAACTGTAGCTAGATTGAACATATCTCACCAGCTGCATCTTAAGGATGAGCAACACTGAAAAGCTTCTAACAAAATATCAGCAACATAAAATCTAGGAGCTCGCAAACAAACCTCATGATGTTGTTAACTATAAAACAATCCATCTAGTTAGATGCCAAAACAAATATTTAGAGGTGCCTAGATTAGTGTGCATGGATTACTAATGTTCCTTGTAAAAACACCTGATAGCCTAGTTTTGCTAGAAAACAAAGTAGGACTGAATTTTTGCAAATTCCACACTGAAATTTAGATGCAACTTTCTACAACGGAAAGTAATGAATCATGGTGGAATTCACAGTGAGTTCACAGGGACACTGGAGAAATTTATTCTTGGATCAAATCTCAAAATTAAATGCCTTTATAAAAGATATACCATAATTGAAATTTATGAATTTCATCTTGCACACATGCGCACATGCACGCACACAAAAGGGTGAGTATGGATATATAAATAGGGGCAAGCCAGTGGTGGCATTCATGCCATCTGCCCCATCTCTTCATGCCCAGAAAAAAAAAGTATTTCATTGTAAGAATCAAAGTTATTTAATTCTAAATATGTGGGACAGATGTTCACAGGTCAGAGCAAGAGGAACTTGCAGAGGAACTCTGAGGAACTTTTATTTCATGCATGTTTCCTTAGAAAAAGTCTGGCCAAAGGAACTGACTTCAAAGGCATGACTGTGAGGTTTATAGCGGTTTAACAGAACCTGCAGAAAAATTTTTCTACTCACACTGCGAGACGATAATGGTCAGTTGCTCATTTGGTGAGAAAAGGAAGAAAAGCATCCATGCAGGAACAATGGGAGAGACAAGCAACTAGGTGCACTATAAATCACCTAAAGGAGATGAGGAGTTTTTAAATTTGTGAAAATATATTGAGAGGCTGGAGAGTTTTTGTCTGTATTTTAAAGTGTGGGATGATTGGTGTTGCTAATTTGTTATTTATATATTTTATGGTGTTTACTTTTTTTGTACGCACACTCTGTTAACAATAAAAGAAAAACATGTGGAGAAAAATAAAGGATGGAGGCTTTCCTGCCTTAGTTAAAAATTTCTTTATCCCTTAAGTAATATGTTTTAAGTCTGATTTCACCTGGATGCTCAGGTGATGACTGTGACCAGAAGAACTTAGTATACTGCCTAGCCTGTTCTTGGAGAATAAGGCCCTAGCAAACTTGTAGCCCACCCCATGGATGCCTTCCGCTAACTGAACAAGCATTCCATCAGCAGAATGATCTCCCACATTGGCTCTGCAGATGCCTCAATGACACATGCAATAAGGCCACCAGCACAAATGGCTGGTAACCCACCAATGCACCATCAGAGCACCCAGACCGCACCAGAGTAATTCTTTTATGAAATAACCATTACAAATCAGTGTGGTCCCAACAGAGGCTCTTGTCTGATATGGTTTTATATGGTAACCTGAAATTGTAATAGAAAGAAAAGGTATGGATTAAAGACAAAAAAAACCCTGCAGCTGCCTTTGGTCCACAGTTGTCTATACTGAACAGCAACAGATCACCAGGGTTTCAGATAGGGATATTTCATGCTTTGACTGATACATGCTATCAAGATGAGAGCTTTGGAGAACTACTGTAGCAATTAAGCTACAAATGGAGAAATTCCTAGTTTGTATCATGCCTCTGTCATAAACTTACCAAGGAACCCAATCCTATCCAATGCTGGCACAATGGGGCCACCAGGCACACACTGTATCTAGCACTGGCATTGAGTAGGTGGGAGGTCTCCTCTGGGTAAGGGAACGTCTGTAACCTTACCCCACATACCTTACCCCAGCCTGTTCAATCAGGCTACTCGAGTCCATGCCAGCTAAATCACTGGCACAGAACCAAGCAGCCCCATGTAGGACTTACAGGCCCAGAACAGGGGTAAAGATATGGTGGAGGTGTAATCCACCATCATTGCTCACCTTCTGGGCCTAAACCACCCCTCCTAACCCTGCCTAAAAACATCCCCACATTCATTCCGCTCTCCCAACCTCCTCCCCACACCGCTTTCCTGTCCCATGTGCCATTGAGAGGGATGCAGTACACATAGGATGGAGCGGACCTTTCCACCTGGTGCTATTTACTCTCTGGGTGCCAAAAAGCACATTATACTGCTTTTATGACACCCAGCACCAACGCTGCGGCCGCAGTGCTGGAGATCTTGGAGCATAGGATTGGGCCGTTACAATGTCTCTGCTTCAGCCTCACTCCCCCATCTACCAAAATACAATAATCCTGACATACTTTATAGGGTTGTTCACGATAATTGCAAGATAATGTAATAAATATTTGAAACTTCTCTGTAAACATTAATTGCTTGTCTCGTTTCAATAGCTGTGCTTACTAGTGTGTTATTAGTAATATCAATACCCAAAACACTATCTTAGATTTCTCAAAAACTCAAACAGAAAAACCAAAGAGCCTCTAACAAAATAACTGGTTAATATTTAAATGCCCCATTCTATCCAACTTTCTAGTGCTGATGCAGATGTACCATTGGCCCTAAAGCAATTGTTCTTTGTAAAAACTGCATCTAGGCCCACTGGTACACTGGTACCTCACCAAATGAAGAGACCTGTAAATTGACCATTATTCTCATGTTGGTCAGAAAGTGCAATAAAGATTCAACAAGGGGCATTTCCTGAGGATTTGTGACAAATTGCAAATTGGGTACTTGAATTTATCACCTCTTTCATGCTGGTAACAAGAAAACTTATCCATATCTTGATTATTATTGTATTAAAAATTATGAGCTTACAAACCCTGAATGCTTTTGTGTTGAAGTAAGATTTGGGTTCAGTTTTAAAGCTTTGATACCTAAATACATTGGAGGAATGCTAGTTTCTAGTTTACATTTCATTTGCTCCTTCAAATAGAGAGCAGAATCTTGAAAACTATTTCAACAAAGTTTAAACTGGTTTGGAGAAAGGATTGGCCACTCATCCTGAATAACAATAAAATGTTAGCTTCCATTTTTTCCAGCTACTTTTCCACTAAACTAGGAATTCTTGTCGCCATATCTTGCGCTGGGATAACATCTGGCACCACCATCCCAGCACTCTTCTGTAGAGCTAAGCAAACCTCTGGAAAACAGAGAGACAAGAAGGCAGTACTGAATGTTCTGCTTCCAGGAGTACTGGGACCTGTGTTTTAGAATTAAAATGCTGGAAAAACAGTAACTTTTCCCGGAGTTTAAATGAGTAATACGCTATGTTAAAAATGACCTGCAGACACTTTCTAGTTAAGGTCATCATGATAAACACACAAAAGACTACTTTAAAGTTTTGGGAACTGTCAAGATAATGACGGCCAAGAAATAAGTGAAAACAGCGTATTTAAACAATAGTTCTGTTTTTAAACAAAAAAAAATCACATGCATTTTTGTGTTACCTGTTCAGCAAACACACATACACCACTGCAGTATGTATTTCTCCATGCAGGAGAGATACGATAAAACAAAATGAAAATGAAAAGAATGTCATGTATGGTAAACATATCATTTTTTGTGAAGTACAAAGATTGTGGAATGGGCAGAAATACAACGTTCTGATTAGAATTAAAAACCATCCCTTGTCTGACCCCATGTGTCCTTGTCAGAAATCACTTCTTCCGTTTCTACAGTATCCAAATTTTCAAATTCATTTCATATCAACAGTGAGTTCACACCCAATAAAATTATTATACTTGACCGCTTTGTGAACTTTGTGTTGAAAAGCGGTATATAAATACTACTGATTGATTGATTGATTGATTGATTGATTGATTCTTTTGCTGAAGTACGAGACAGTTTTAGCATTAGCCAACTTGAACAACGATGTTAGCATCTCTAATATTAAGTACATAGAGATATTCATATTCTTTATACCTTGGTAAGTCTAGATATTAATTTTCCCTACTCATCCATGTGCAGTTAGTTTCCATCTGAACCTTCAAACCTCCATCTTTTTGTGGGGCTTATGAGCTGGTTAAGCATTTGGAAAATGCACTTACATTTAGAATAAAAGGTTTCATTTCTAATTACAGCTAGTGTTGAACTCACTTATAAGTGTACACAAAAATTAACACACAAGTGTATAATTGTAGTTTCATGCTCAAGTGCCCCAATTATACACTTTAAAACACTTTCAAAGGATCTATTGAGGGTATTCAATACCTCAGATCCATAAAGTCTGCAGAATACCTTCTAATAAGACAGCTGCATAAAAGAGAATTCTCCAAGCTATAAAACAAACAAAATAATAATGTTTCATTCAAACATACATGAATATGAAACTAACAGCCCATTCCTATCTACCCCTCCACACAATGCAGCCACACCACTGGAGCATGTACTGCATCCTATGCGAAGGGGGTCAGCCCCAGTGATCTCCCCCAGTGGAACATTTGTTTCATTTCCCAGGAGTAAGTCTCCACTGCCTGAATGGGTCTACATAGATCTGAGTCAGCTATTTTGGACCCACTAAGGCAGATTGAAGCCGGGAAGGGGGATAGGATAATGGTAACTTTGCTCCTGCCAATACTGTCCCTTTCCTAGACTCAATCTACCACCACCCCATCTATGGTCTCCTCCTTGTTCCTCCCCCTCCCTGCTCCATTCCACCCAACCCTACCTGTACTGACTTCTTGGAGCTGGAACTGTTCCTTGAGGCAGTGGTGGCAGCCCACCAGTAGTGGTGGCACAGCCTCCCTCTATGGCATGTCACCTTTTATGACAGCCATAAAGTTTCTTTTCCATGTAATTGAAATTTCCCCTAAAGAATTTGATCTTATTACTGGGCTTCCATAACAACATTTTCTTTATGAACCTGATCAACAACTCAGACACCATCTTATAGAGTGATACAGGTACCCTGAGAGACCCTGAGAGACCTAGGAAATAACCCAAAGACAGACCTGGAGAATTAGACCTTCAGTTAGAGAGCTGAAAAGGTCCCACAGGATCTAAATTCCAATAGTTAATAAACTGAAAAGGGATTTCAGTACTGAAGGAGTAGTCTTTCTAACAGGAAACCCAAGACCAGGAGTCCACACTGTCCTAAACCTTATATGCACCTATATACCTTGCCTGAGAAGTCGACAAGTCCACCAATGATGTGATGAATTCATTACATGACTTAAGAAAGCCTTGAGAAAGCCTTCAGTGCCTTCACCACTCATCAGTTGTCTGCCAGGGTACTGTTCAAAAGCCACAGACCTTTTATTGGATTAACCATCTCACCTTATCTTGCTTTGGGCATCTTCCCCTTAGCCAGCTACAGAGTGAGCCCCTGCCCTCCATGACCACCACATGAGCCTGCTCCTTGTCCCAGCAAATAGGTCCTCTCCAATACAGAATAATATACAGCAAGAGAATTAAGGAGGGACCTCTAAACAGAAGCAGAAAAAAGCTCCTTATAAAATAATCTTAAAAACCTCGTGCCTTTCAGTATATTACCTTCTAAGAAACAAACAGTGACACTACCATATAAAATATAATGTAAAACAGTGGTTCCCAAAGTCCTACTCAGACGTTGGGACTGCTGTAAGTAGCTGCGAGGGCAGGATTGGGGAAGACGTCTCGACAGAGACACAGCGATTACAGCACCACGGGCACCCAGGGACATTTTAACGTACCTGGGGGGAGCCTTTGACAGGGTTGGGGAGGCCTGTAGCCACCTCCGCGGGTCTCCTGCAGCAACAAAAAGCTCCATTTAAGGCTCAAATGTGCACTTCCACTTTTTGCACAAAAAGTAGAAATGCATGTTTGAGCCCTAAACAGAGCTTTGCACTGCTGCAGGGAGACCCATGGAGGGTGCTGCAGGCCTCCCCAGTCCTGTCAAAAGCCCCCCAATTCCCATTAAAAGCCTCCCAACTCATGTTAAAATGTCCCTAGGTGCCTGTGACACTACAATCGCTGCAGCAGCATCGGTACACCCAAAACTGGCCCACTCCCCTTAAGGGGGGAATGACAGTGTTTTGCTTCCCAATGGTGGGTCACGACCCACATTTTGGGACGCACTGATGTAAAATATAATGTAAACGTTAATGTAAAATAAAAATCAATGAAAAACCTTCCAGCATAACAGATTTATTTTAAATATATGTATCCCAAAACGAGTCTAATGAATTGCCATATTTAAATATTTTCTATTTTTTTCCTCTCTGAGGAAACCCCAGACTTTTGTATAAAGAGCAGAACATACCAACAGGAGAAAAAAAATCTTCCCTATTAAATCTGGACAGGCCAATTACATAATATGTCTGTGGCTAATGCATCTGTTATTAGACTGATTCGCTGTAATTAAGTCAGGCAATAATAATAATGTGTCATCCACTGACACACTGCCTACTGGGGAGAACAAAACACACAAGCCTTATCCAACAAGATATCATAAGACATTTTACCCATACTGTTGTGTTTGGCAGTGGGTGGATTCCCCATATGCATTATATAATAATAGCAAATATCCTGCTGCACCACCACACCACACTAGGACCAGAAAGTATACTACCCTCAGCAGGTCAACCTCTTACGGGGAGACATCCACTTCTTGCCGTGGGCAAATGCTGAGAGAATATCTGCCAAAAGACAACTGATAGCATCAGAAGATGGAATAAAATGGTTTTTTCCACAGATAACCTTCAAATTGGAATGAAAATGTGGTTGAGGATCACTTAGGCTGAAACTTGTGGATGTAAATTCCCATGAAAAACTGCAGGGCTGGTCTGGGCCTCAGTTTTCCAAATCACTCTAATACAGTGGGGGCATGGAGACAAAGAAATTAATACATGTTTCATCCATAAGTACATATACCGTTGCAATGACCTACAGATCCTTGTACACAGCACTGGTCTGAAGATATACTGTAGATACTCAAGTATAAGTAAACCTCACAGATAAGTTGAGGGCAGGGTTGGGAGAAAGGGTTAGGAGTTCAGGAGTTAACAGCATGCTCAGAAGAGCTAGCTGTCGAGCTCTGATCAATATAAACAATGAAGGAGATCAAAGGACAGCTCACAGAGTGTAATTTAAAATTTGGAAACTCCATGCAAGCAGAAAAGATGGCCTGCAGACACTTTCCTGACAATCAACAGGCAGCTGGTCCCCCTGAACTGCACTGACCCCTGACTGACCCTGAAATAAGACAAGAAGGCAATTTACAGCTCATTTATTGGGAAAAATTTCTTGTCTTATAGTCAAGTAATTATGACAGTGGTTTTTAACTTTTTAGCACTAGGACCCACTTTTTAGAATGACAATCTGTCCAGGATCCACCAGTACTGATGTCATAGCCAGAAGTGCTGTTTCTGCGACACCAGAGCCTGCTGCTTTCCTGAGAATGCAGCAATGGGTTAATTCTCAGCCATTTTCCAATAGCAAAGTGACTCAAAAGGGGGAAAAGCCTATTTATAACCCTGACACAAGCAAAACAATCCCCCTTTCCAGCATCCCATCTTCCCATATTTTCAATATGGCTGCTCGAGGTGCTTTGTGACTCACTTGCGACCCACTGGTGGGTCCTGACCCACAATTTGGCAACAACTGATCTATGGTATTTGGGTGCAGAATTACAGAACAGACTATCATCATCACCACTTATATCAGTGATATATCATCTGATATATCATCATCAGTTAAACACCTGAATTGCTAAAATTACATATTGAGTATAAGGACAACACGCATTTGACACAATGTTTTGTGCAAGAGACAATCATATGCAGGCAGATTGTCCCCTGGGTCAAGTACTAGATTGCCCTAAAGATCCTACGTGAAAGAGGTAGAGGAAGAATGTCTCACAGCATCCAACAGCCATGGTGTATATGGAAGGCTCCAACACCATGAAAGATGGCAGGCACTTTGAGGTGTGATCATTCCACTCAATTATTGAGATGGGAGCCTAATTCCAGGCTAATTCCAAATGCATGTTGTCCTTATACTCATTATGTAATTTTAGCAATTCTGGTGTTTCCATAAATGTTCACTGCGTTTTCTCTGAGAGAATCACAAACTGCAATCATTTATAGTTAACTATATTTTGTCGTATTTCACATAACATGCATTCTTCTTATCCCCTTTAATATATTAAGCTAAGATTATATAGAAATGGGATCAAATGACAAATATTAATATTTAAGCAACTACTAGCAGGCATTTGCTATTAACACAGCTCAGCAGAAAACAGTTGAATGTCCGGGGTGCCTTAAATAATTGAAGGAAGGGCAAAATAGAGAAAACTGCTCAATAAAACCACCGTCTATTTTGGAGGAAGCCACTTGCACATCTGCCTTTCTGGCCAGGTTTAATAGCTTTCTGTTTTTACAAATATAAGGGGAGGAGAGTGACTCCATCATTTTCCTATAGAATCCTAACAGCCACATTGGATATGCCAAAGGGAAATGTTTATATTAGGGAATTTTAAAGAGATAACCTCTGGTGAGACTGCAATGTCAGCTTTGTAACTTTATGACTGGGACATGTGCTGTGAATGCTGGACTGAAACTGCTACTCTGTGGGAATAAGAAGAAAGTAACAAGGGAAATGAAAAGCATGAATTGGTATCTTACCAGGATGTAAAAGGAATGGGGTTCTGAAATAGTCACGTAACCCAATTCTATGCATGTTTTCTTAGAAGCAAAGAAAGCATTTCTTAGAAGCATGTTTTCTTAGACCCAGTCAGTCTAACTGGGTTTAGTAGGTCTTACATGCAAGGACGTGTGTATCATACTGCAACCATAGTTTCCACAAGCTCCCTCCCCCACCAAAAACAAAAACAAAAAAACCCTGCAGAATGTGTTTGTATTGTGGTCACTTACTGATAACCGAGAGTTGTCTCTGCAGTCTAAACCCACTACAATGTCACAGCAAATTTAATACACCATAATATGAAAAATGAAAACTACAAAAAAAAATACAAAAAAAATACTTTTTTTGAAAAATACAAAATTTAGGTTGTAATCCTTTATAAATTGCACATTCTTAAATGTGGAAACAATAATTTTCAAAAGTTCTCAGTTGATAAGGGAACTGGAGTAGAGTCCCAGAGCCTGTCTACATTTAGAGCCACTTAACATGCAGATTGTCAGCATCACATCAAGTCTCCATGCTCCTGCCAGTAGCACCAAGAACATCCAAAAGAGGCAAAGACTACCAATGTGATATAATATCCATAATCTGTATGGCAAGTCACTCCAAATGTTAAAGCCAGAATTTGAAGAACCAGCTATGGGAATGCAGCACCCCAAATTTAATATGGGCACAGACCTTAACTGACCAATCCTATTCCCTTCCCCTGTGGGTGTAACAAGCAGTGCGCTGGTGGGGACTGTTGCAGCAGTGGCAAAGTAGCCTCCACCAACGCATACAATGGTCCCACAGGTGGAGAGGCTGGAGCAGCCTTCCATATGCTGGCAGACCCATGAAGACCTCCTGGAGAAGATAAGCCTACGCAGGAGCTTGGAGGGAGGAGGGGAAGAAGTTGAACAGGGCGGTGTCAAGAGTGGGGAGACGGGCAGATCAGACTCCAAGAGGGGTTGGAATTGCTGGTATGGTGCACACCAAATCCCAAATAAAACCCCTTCCTGGGCCTGATCTGCCTTCCCGAGTTAATGCAGGCTTGCACTAGCTATCAGGCTGGTGCAGGACAAGATGACCCATTGCAACTGCTGGGGCTTACCCTGGAGCAAGGGGTCAAGTGTCCATTACCCTGAAGAGATCTGCAGCAGCCAAAAATCCCCCATGGGATAATACAGTGGTACTGCAGCTGCTGGAATTCAGAAAGGATTGGGCTGTAAATCACATCATAATTGGTAAAAAAAAAAAGTGAGAATTGGGTTTCAGCCAAGGTTGCTTCAATATACCTACACCTAAAAATGTTTTATTTCCTGCAGGTCTGATGTGGGCCTCAGTTTTCCAAACAGTTCTAATATCGTGGAGCATGAAGATAAATGTTTAAAATCTGCTGGATGATTTTTTTTACACATTTCTAATGGAACTCAATTTTTTTCTAAAGGAAGAACATTTCTTTCTAAAGCAACAGGTAAATTCTCTTACAATGATTCCACAACTCATCAGATAACACCATAAATGTACTCCTTAGTCCAAGTATGTCTATTTTATTTTCTGCCCTTCCCACGAAACATTTTTTTATCAATTTGCACAAAAAGTACGCTTAAGAGCAGCGGTGTTATGCTGCCGGAACGCTGGGTGGGACATCCGGGTGATCGACAGCCCGCCCGTCGCGTTCTTCAGCGTTACGCCGTTTGCGTAACGTACGCAAGCGGCATAATTGGTTACGCAAACGGCGTAACGCTGCAGAACACGATGGGCAGGCTGTCAATCACCCGGATGTCCCGCCCAGCATTCCGGCAGCATAACACCGCTGCTTAAGAGGCACCTCATACACCTTGTACATGGATTCCAGAAAATATGTTTAGTTCACCTATGTTAGACACATGTGCCTCAAAACATGTTTTCAATCTTAGAAGTATTCAAAATGATGATAAATAATTATTGGTCTATGTAGTCTCTTCAGTATAAAAAGTGTTTTCCCAGTCAAAACAGATCAATTGCAGAAAGCTACACTGCAGGCCCTCCTTATCCATGAGCTCAGCATTCGTGGATTTGAACACACAGGGATGCTGAGCCTGCTCTTGAAAGGCCTCCCGGATGCTTCTGAAAGGCACTTCTAGTTTCATAGGAACCATTATTAACCATGCACTTCCTGTTCATTCGTATTCTAAATAACAGTTACCAGGAAGCCTTTTAGCACAGGCTGTGCTTAACAGCAGTACCAGCACAACCCTTAATCATGATTATGAGTAGGCTCATGATTATTCAGTAGGAATCTGAATTTGAGTGGAGAGGGAAGAGGGGCGTGTGCACTCTCCCAGGCTTTGGTCTGGCTCCAAGGTATGCTGTTGTTGTAATTGCAAAGGTCTAATTACGAAGCAGGCAGTTCAAGATGTGATCAACACAGGCTGAGGTCAAGTGCCAGATCAAGGAGATGATGAGCAGAAGGGGAAGAGGTCACAGTTCTGAAACAGGTGGGTGATCTAATACCAGTTTGCAAGGCAAGACAAAGCAAGGAAAGCTCAGTCAAGCTACACTGCTCACAGTGAAGAACTAATAGGATGGCCAAACAAATGTCCCACCAGTCCTAAAAAGCACAAGAAAGCACTTTCCAGCAACGTGCTCAGTAGCATGCTGCTGGGAAGGCTGGAGTTTTCCTATATATATGCATTGTCGGCTGTCCTGCCACCCAACAAAGCAGATAAACCAGCGGGGAGGCAGGATGGGGTAGAGTAAGGCAAAACTAGGTGGGGAGAGGGCCTTAAGTGGCTGGGGAGGCTGGGGGGGAGTGGATCCGATGGCCATCCTCCTTTCAAGCAGCCTCGCTGCCCCTTTCTCTCTTATAAGACCTCAGAATGACTTATAAGGCATTAACATATCACTTTCAGTTTCCCTCCAGAAATTGGGTCACTGGTTTGTTTGTGTTTTGCCCAAAACAGCCTCTGCTGGCCTCAGAAAACCCTTGGGACCTAAATCAGAGCTTAGCTCTGGAGGGTCCAGGTGGGCCTCCCCGAGGGGAGGCAATCAGCATCTGCGGATTATCAAATCCGCAGGTGTCAAACCCACAAATAATGTTGGCCCACCTGTACTAGGAAAAATGCACAAATAAAAGGGACAGCACAAATAAAAGGGAGAAATAACAATCAAATATTGCTTTGTAGTTGTGAAGTTTTTACTTTAATTCTGACGGTAGATAAGGTCACCTCATAATACTGGTTTTAAGATTTTGTGAGGCATTTTTACATTATTTTACAGATAATTAAAAATGAACCCATCACTGAAAATACACTGGTATTAACATTCAAATAAAATCTATATATTGCATTGGAGACCATATCTAAAACCAGCTTTATCACAGAAAACAACTAAACAGGTTTCTTATTTTCTGAGTGCCCAATGTTGCCTGACACACTTTTGTTTGGATATGTGATTATACACGGATGTGCACTGGGTGCGCACCAAAGGAGCACAACCCAGGCTACTGCCATGGCCTTTAATTTGGACTGATGGCAATAGGCCTCAGATTCCAGAGGCCTCAAGGAAGGGTATACTTTGGGTTGTCTGAGCAATCACCCTAACCCAGATTGCTGGCTTGGGAAAAGCCTTCCTTGGAAGGCTTCCAAGGAAAACCTTCCTTTTCTTGGAAAACCTTGGAAAATGAGCAACCACACCTGGCTTGCACAGCACATTTGAAGAGATAAACGAAAACAATATCCTCACCAGCAGAACCAGAAAGTCCCCAAGTTGCTTCAGCCTATAACCAGCAAACTTGGCACAATAAAAATTGTGTCCTTGCCTCAAGTCACTCCCCCTTTCAGGCCATACCGTACATCCCTGTCTTCTCACGCCCCATTTCCCCCTCACTGCCCTTTTTGCTCACTCTCGTCACACAATCCCTCCCTTTCCCTGTTGCCCCTCAGGGCAACGGTCCCCCCCCCAAGCAAGAACAGCACATTCCTCAGCCATCTCGTCATTGCTTGCTCAGAATCCATCCATCCATCTGTTCACTTTACTTGCCCCTCTCTGCCCTTTTGCTCACCTGCCACCCACCCAGAGAGAGAGAGAGAGAGAGAGAGAGAGAGAGAGAATAGGGAACCCGTATTTCCCTAGGCACCATACCCTACTAGGGACGGCTCTAAAGGATCTCCTCAATCATTCTTCCCCACTTGTCTCCTTGCTGTTGTTCAACCTGCCAGAGGCTTCCCACCTCTTCTCCCCCCACCCCAGTCCCTTTTATAATACGGAGCAGAGATATGGTGCAGAAGAGGGGTACAAGTTATACATGATGCTCCGGTAAGTAAAGGAAAAAGGATGTGTGGGTGCCTCTGTTCCCCCTCTTAGTCATGGAAGGGAACCATTCTGAATCAGGAGAACATTTGCTCTTGGTAACCTAGCCCAGCAATTCCTGAAACACTCAGAACTCAAACGAACAGAAACACATAGACAAAAATGATTACGGGGCTGGGGCCTCCCTTATGAAGAAGGCCTCTTCAGTGCCTCCTTTACGAAGAAAGACTGCAGCGTTTGGGGCTCTTCAGCCTAGTAAAAAGGCGCCTGAGGGGGGACATGATCGAGACATACAAAATTATGCACAGAAGGGATACAGTCCATAGAGGGATGTTCTTTTCCCTCTCTCAAAACACCAGAACCAGGGGGCATCCACTAAAACTGAGGGTTGGGAGAGTTAAAACAGATAAAAGGAAGTACTTTTTTACCCAGCAGGTAGTTAATCCGTGGAACTCTTTGCCACAGGAGATGGTGATGGCATCTGGTTTAGATGCCTTTAAGAGGGGATTGGACAGATTTCTGGAAGAAAAGTCCATCGTGGGCTACAGGCCATGATGGATTGTGCAACCTCCTTACATTAGTAGTAGGCTACTTCAGAGTACCAGGTGCAAGGGAGTGGCAACAGGATGCAAGCATCTTGTTGTCTCGTGCCTCCCTGGGGCACCTGGTGGGCCGCTGTGAGATACAGGAAGCTGGACTAGATGGGCCTTTGGCCTGATCCAGCGGGGCTTTTCTTATGTTCTTAACTTTCACCTTTGACAAGTCTGACTATTGACCCACAAAACCTCTTCTATCTTGTCTCATGTGCAGTCGAACTGATAACACAATTAGTGCTTCTATAGTTTCCTCTTTGGCCCGAGTGCTATGCTTGTGTATGAGTCCAGGCCTCACAAGTCTATTGTCCTACTGTTTTCAGGGAGGCCTGAAATCAGTCCCAGGCCTGTAATGTGCAATTCTTTCCAACCCCACCCCCACGAGCCCGGGGGGGGGGGGCTGTTCATTTTACGTACACTATCTCATATTTCTTGAGACATCAGTTAGGAGTAATTCAACACTGGGAAGGATTTGCCCTTCCACTAAAAGGGAGTGAAGTGATTTCATGGCCCACTGAAGGGTTAACATCTTGGTTCAGGCTACAGCAAACTGCAATTCTGCCACTGTGGCCTGAACCATTTACTCAGAGGGGAGGTTCACATGGTATGCTTCATTTCCCATCCTTTCCCAGTCCCTCTTTTATCCACTATTGCAAAAAAAAAAGTATGCACAATGTGAGTTTCCATGGCAAAAGTTTTTTTGGCGGAATTAGTTCATATTTTCTATTGTAGCCAATGTCCCCACTACTGTGGTACAGACAGTGGCATTCCCAGGTGATTTGGCACCTGGGGCCCACAGATTGTTGGCAACCCCCCACCATGACAAAATTACTTTCAGTAATTGTCATGACATTAATAATAATAATAATAATAATAATAATAATAATAATAATGGCCAGAGAAGAAGCACAGACATTTTCTTTTATTGAACTTCATGTGTATGTGTATTTATATATAACTTTTTGACTTCAGATATATAATCATATCAATAAACAACTGAGAAATAAGCATTTCTTTAAAAAGAAGTTAAAACCTCTTTCGGACACCCACCTGAAGCCTGGCACTGGGACTTGGTCCCCGTCCACCAGCTACCCTCTTCATATGCCACTGTCAAGGAGGAGAAACACTATATTACCCTGTAGCTATATGTAACAAAACCTCAATAGTCCCTTCTCCTTTGCAAAGTGCCCTCAGGGACAGGCAATTTGCATGGGAAAGGGGTTGGGAGGGAAGGTAATGCTTAACCTTGTTCCATCAGCCTGTTTCCATCTGAAACTCTTCCCAGTTTCTTTCACTGCTCCAGAATACCAGCCACATGTCTGTAAGATAAACATAGGTCTCTTGGGCATAAAAGCAGCTGAAAGGAAATGCAACTACAGCTGGGAAGGAAAAGGTTAAGCAGATACAAAATGGCTGCCTCCTGAACTTTGCTTGCATGCTTGGTTAATGCCTCAGAGTTCATATTTGCAACATTAACATGGTATTAACATACGTTTTTGTAGGAAAAACAATTAAAATTGATTAAAGCAACCAGAAAACAATCAGACATACTTATCTAAATTAGTGAAGCAGACGAGAAACTGGTCTTTTTCCTAGTCATTCTCATATTCTCATTCTGTCCCTCGTGCTGCCCTCGGTCGTTCTGACCACTGCCTGATTTTTCTTATTCCAACTTATAAACAGAAACTGAAAGCTGTTAAGCCAGTGGTTAAGACAGTTAAGCATTGGACTGAGGACGCTAAGGTAAAGCTGCAGGCTTGTTTTGACTGCACTGATTGGAATATGTTCGAGTCTGTTTCCAATAACCTAGACGAACTTACTGAAACTATAACATCTTATATTAAGTTTTGTGAAGACTTATGTGTGCCTACTAAGACCGTGCGTGTCTATAACAATAACAAAGCCTGGTTTACAGCAAGGCTTAAGAAATTTCGACATGCCAAAGAGGTAGCTTATAGGAATGGAGACAGAACCCTGTATAATCAGGCTAGAAATATACTGAATAAGGAAATTCGAGCGGCAAAAAGAACGTACAGTGACAAGTTGAAGACACAAATGGAAAATCATGACTCTGCTACTCTCTGGAGGAACTTACAGAACATTACGGGTTATAAGAAAACATCTTCCCCGCTTCTGGAAAACCAGAAGTTGGCAGAGGACCTAAATGAGTTCTACTGCAGATTTGAAACACCATCATCCATACCTGCTGTAAACCATTTGGGTTCAGAAGTGTTAAAAACCATCTCTTCTACTGTTGTTCCTGTATCTCAGGAACCTACTTCTTTGGTGTTTTGTGAAAAAGACGTGCGTGATCTTCTTCAGATACAAAAGGTCAGGAAAGCTCCGGGAGCAGATGGGGTGACTCCCTTTTGTTTGAAAGTGTGCGCTGTACAACTAGCGCCTATCTTAACACGGATTTTTAACAGCTCGTTGGAGTTGTGTAGTGTCCCTACATGTTTTAAAACCTCCATCATTACCCCAGTACCTAAGAAAGCTTCTATTAGCGGACTGAACGACTACAGACCTATCGCCTTAACATCTGTGGTGATGAAAGTCTTTGAGAGATTGGTGCTGGCCTATTTGAAGGACATCACTGATCCTTTGTTAGACCCTCTTCAGTTTGCATATCGGTCTAACAGATCAGTAGATGATACCGTCAATATGGCTATGCACTACATCCTACAACATCTGGATTCCTCAGGGTCGTATGCAAGGGTTCTTTTTGTCGACTTCAGTTCCGCGTTCAATACAATTGTACCATCTAAATTGTATCTCAAATTGATTCAACTAAAGGTACCCATTTCTGTTTGTAAATGGATACATAGCTTTCTGGTAGACAGGAAACAGCAAGTGAGACTGGGGAAAACAACATCTAATATCCGTACAGTCAGTATGGGAGCCCCCCAAGGGTGTGTACTTTCCCCACTGCTTTTCTCCTTATATACGAACGACTGTATTTCCACGAATCCCTCTGTTAAGATTCTAAAGTTTGCAGATGATACGACGGTCATTGGACTTATTAAGAACGGTGACGAGTCGGCATACAGACGGGAAGTTGAGCATCTTGTTGCATGGTGCAACAGTAACAGCTTAGTGCTCAACCTACAGAAAACGGTGGAGATGGTAGTGGACTTTCGGAAACACCCCCCTTGTATACTCCCACTTTCCGTCTTAGGCAGCACGGTCTCTGTAGTGGAGTCGTTTAGGTTCTTGGGCTCTGTACTCTCTTGGGATCTGAAATGGTCAATCAACATTGATGGCATTATTAAAAAAGCTCACCAGCGTCTGTACTTCCTACGACAACTTCGGAAATTCAATCTGCCTCGTGAGCTCCTTGTCCAATTTTACAGAGGCATTATCGAATCTGTCCTCTGCTCTTCCATAACTGTTTGGTACGGTTCGGCAACCAAACTGGACAAGAACAGGCTTCAGAGGACTGTCCGAACTGCTGGAAAGATAATCAGAGCTGATCTGCCATCAATGGAAGAGTTGTACATTGCACGGGCTAAAAAGAGAGCGGAAAAGATCGCGGCAGATTCACGACATCCTGGCCACAACTTGTTTAATCTTCTCCCCTCTGGTCGGCGATATAAGACACTGTACACTAAAACATCGAGGCACAAAAATAGTTTTTTTCCCTGTGCCATCAAACTGCTGAACTTGTAACCATCTGACGCGACTGGGAGTTGAGGCAACTGGTGTTTGCAGAATTTGTTCTTAATTGTCTTGTGTATTCTTTGTTTATGGTGTGTGTGTAGTGTTTTTAAGTGTGGCCGGTAGCCATATTAAATTCCGGGTATGGTCTACATACCTGGCCAGTAAATAAATAAATAATAATAATAATAATAATAATAATAATATCTATATAAAAAAGAACGTATGTGTGTATGTATGTATGTATGTTCCAGCATAACTCTGGAATGCCTGGATAGGAGCAATTTACACTAAACTTGGTACACATGTGACTTGGTACACATGTGCGCTCTGGAAAGAAATACTGCGGCGGTAAGACGCCCCTAGCACCCCTAGAGGTGGGGGTGTGAAGGGGGTGCCGTGCAAAAATGACCGAAAACGGGCGACGTTAGTGTCGAATCCATAGTTTTTGGGGTTGCTGAGATGAACGGTGACACTCCCGATGCCGTTTAAGTCCACGTTCGGTCCCCCTCAGCATGGGGTGTGAGAAGGGGTGCAAGATACAGTGCTTGGAAATAGAATATCCGCAGCACGCTGATGGTGGCGTAGAGGACCCCATTTGCTTTCAGATTTCACAAGTCATCCCACTTCTACAAATACTGTGGGGGTGAGACACCCCTAGCACCCCTAGGGGTGTGGGTGGGAAGGGTGGGAATGTAAAAATAATCAAAAACGACCAATATTAGTGTCGAATCCATAGTTTTGGGGTCGCTGAGATGAATAGTGACACTCCTGATGCTGTTTAAATCCACATTCAGCCCCCATCTGCATGGGGGGTAAGAAGGCATGAAAAATAAAATGTCCAAAATGACCGACATTAGAGTCAAAATGACCGACATTAGAGTCGGCTCTAATGACCGACATTAGAGACATTAGAGTTTTCGGGGTCGCTAAGCTGTTTGGTGACAGTCTTGATGACATTTAAGCCCAAGTGTAGTTGAATACAACGCACCTCTAGGGGTGGGGGTGGGAAGGGGGTGACGTGTAAAAATAATAGAAAATTATGATATTAGTGTCGAATCCATAGTTTTCGGGGTCGCTGAGTTGAATAGTGACATTCCTGATGCCGTTTAAGTCCACGTTCAGCCCCCATCTGCATGGGGGGTGAGAAGGGGTGAAAAGTAAAATGTCCAACATGACCGACATTAGTGTCAAATCCATAGCTTACAGGGTCGCTAAGCTGATTGGTGACAGTCCCGATGACACTTAAGCTCAAGTGTAGTCGAATAGAATGAATAGAACTCTATAGAACCTTCTGGAAATTTTTAGAAATCATTAGGCCCCAATCTTGGACTCCAATCAAAAACTTGCCATGTCACCAGGCATAGTCACTGAATACAAGGCTTTGATACCGTAGTAGATGCCTGTGAGGTCGTCAATTTCCCATCAGACTTCCTAAACTCACTTGATCTGGCTAGATTGCCACCACATCGTCTTTGACTTACAGTGGGATCTCCAATTATTCTACTACAGAACCTCGACCCGCCAAAACTTTGCAACGGCACAAGGCTGTGTGTCAAGAAGATGCTGGGTACTGTAACTGAAGCGACTATCTTAACAAGAAAGGGAGAGGGTGAAACAGTTTTTATCCCACGGATACCACTAATTCCAACGGATCTCCCTTTTAACTTTAAGAGATGGCAATTTCCAGTGAGACTTGCATTCTTGATCATGATCAACAAGTCACAGGGGCACTCTATTAAGTACTGCGGAGTGGATTTGAGATTGCCGTGTTTCTCCCACGGACAACTTTATGTTGCTTGCTCAAGGGTGGGTTCACCCAAGAATTTATTTATTCTTGCTCCTGTAGGTGAAACTAAAAATGTTGTTTATAATCAAGTTTTGAGTTAAATTAATATTATAGTAAATTTGTAAAAGATTTTACTTTATAATTTTTATACTGTACTTATACTTTTAATTTCCTGTACATAAAATTACTTCGATTTTACACTATAGATAGAATTCATTCCTTTTACTGTCTAATAGAAGCTTGGGAAAAATAAATACCCGGCAACGCCGGGTAAGGAAAAGCTAGTCCCATTGTACAAAAGTGCACTTCAGAAAATTACTAATTTACAATCAGAACAAAGAGATGTAAGAAGTTAGTCAAGATAAACAGGGGGGTAAATGAAGATTTGAGCCATCAATTTTGTCACTAGGAAAGACTTGCAATAACACTTCAAAAAAATTTCTCTATTCGTCAAAATTTGTCAAAAAAATTTTTTTGACAAATATCATGGCTTACTTGTAGGAGAGAGGAATACTATTCAATATACAGGTGGGCCTGAATTATCTGTTGGTTCAACATCCACAGATCTGATAAACCATTGGGTGCCACACCCTGGGGGGGGCACCTGGAAACCTTCAGACCTCAGAAAACCTTCTGGAGCTCAAGCTTCAATCAGACTTGGAGGATGAGGGTGGGCCCTGAATCCATGCGTTTCAGTATCTGCAGATTTCAGTATCCGCAGGGTTCCAGGAACTGAACCCCACAGATATTGAGGGCCTACTGTACAGGTAGATAATCCATTATCCAAACATCCAAAATCCAGACATTTTTGCCTCTTTAAAAAAACTTTCTATAGTTTGAACACTAGAAGGTCTGTGCTCATTCCCACATATATGATGCAAGTTCTAATCTCTGCTCTGTGGTGTGCGCCATTGTTGAAAAATGTCAAAGAGGCCAGCAGACACCCAAATGGAAGTGCAAGCAAGAGGAAGCATTTCTCATTATATTTATGCAATTATTCTGAAATCCAGACAAATCCAAAATCTAGATATCTTCCTGTCCCAAGCAGTCCAGATAAGGGATACTCAACCTGTACTATTAAAAGTGACAATCAGGATGACCCCCATGACTTTACAGAATCTTGTTTTCCTGGGAAAATATTCATTTTAAAGCTACCTACATTATGTCCCTTACCTGAAATAGTTTTATTTTTTTACTTTAAAATGTGCTTATTTCGTGATTTCTAAACTATAGTCTACTAAAAGACAAAAGATAGTATAAAAATTAAAGACATGATAAAAATAGATCAACAATGAAATTGTGCAACAATTTATTGATTAAAAACATAAGCAGAAAAACCAGACTATTCTCTTGAAAATACCAAGCTGAAAGCCCGAATAAACAAAAACATTTCTACTTGCCAGTTAAAAGTATCCTAAGGGATATTGCCTGATACACCTCTTTCAACAGTGTGTTCCATAGCTGAAGCACCTCTACTTAAAAGGCCCTACCCTAAACATTTGAAAGACTAATCTATTACATCCCTCCTTTCCTATTATGCATTTTTATATTTGCTGATTCTCTCTGTTTAGGTATACAGGTGTAACTTTTTTTTTACTTATTTTTTTAATACAGGTGTAACTAAGGGTATTTTTTTGTTAAACACCACACAAAACACCACCTTTTGGGGGTTAAAATATTTGAATAAAAACACAAAACACTGCATTTTAGTGTTTAAGATATTTTCCAGAAATTAAAATAGATTACTTTTCTAATTAGAAATAATACTGTGGCTGTACCTGCTGACACTATATCACCTATATCATCTACCTCTAGCAGACGTTCAAAGCATTGAAAATTAATAAAAATGAGAACTTGGAATGAGAATGTAGAATAAAAACACATAACACCACAATTTGCTATTTTAATCGAGAAATTTTGGAAAAAATATCATCAAAAAACCCACACACCTACTTTATAGCTAGGTGGCTTAAGGCCTAATCCTATCCAATTAAAGTCTTGCCAGAGTAGACATGCCATCAGCATGTCACTGATGAACATGAACTAATGCTGATCCACTAATGCTGGAACATGGTGAGCTCTCGGTATCCGCAGGGGATCTGTTCCAGGACACACACACACCTCAGATACTGATTTCCACAGCCCCCCCCCCAAATACATGGGGCCTGTAAAACTGAAAGTGCCTATAGGAAGGCTCCCACAGGCTTTCTGAAGTGTGGGCAGGCCGTGTGTGACTTTGGTGCTTTAGAACATCTCCAACTGGTACTTCCAGTTACATCCGGGACATTACGTAAGGCCCTCCAGTGCAGGTCAGCACCTGCATTGGGCCAAATCCACAGGTGCCAAACCTGCAAATATGGAAGGCTCACTGTACTTATCTGGCCCCTCAAAGAGGCACTTTGATGATAGGATCCTTGGTGAAAGGACACTTTGGACACAGAGGAAGCACTTTATACAAACAACCTCTTGTCCCTCACAACACGTATGTCAAGATAGTTTGTTAATACTGGTCTCAGGATTTTTATTGCAGGCTTTCACAGACACCCTAGTGGATTCCATGGATAGACATCCAATGAGAAGCTCTACCTCACCATCCCCAAAGAGGAAACAAGTACAAGTACCTCACACAGGTAAGCAAAGGAGGGAGGGAATCCTATGCTGCAATGTATTGATGCTGCATCTCTGTCTCGTGTTTCTACACCCACTTCTGAGCTTCCACAATGATCAAAAGTGTTGCCTAACCATCCCATCTTTTTGCAACTGCTAAGTACAAGGGTTTTCTTTTTGACAAATGCAAGGAGCTCCAACCATTGCTACTGCACTCCAAATATTCATCAGAATCTCTTTTGTGTTTCAGGACTACATCATTGTCAAAGGGGTCTGAACACTGGTCCTCTGCAGAATTTTACTGCAGCCCACTTCGAAGGGAATGTCCCAAACCACTTAGCAATCCTCCCTCCCCATGACAAGGCACTACCGCATATATACTTTGGCGGCACCTGTGTTCCCTCTGGTAATCTCCCAGCCAAGTTTCATGTAGGAACTCCATAACTTGGAAGTTCGGTGATGACCCTTAAAGGGAATACTGGGTGGCAATACTTTCCCTCACAATCACCAAGTATGTATGTCAATCCAGAAAACAGATGTGAATAATGCAGTTGTCAAGTGCTTGTTACACTCTCTGTATTTCACCTTGATCCTCACAGGCAGCTATCCCACAGTCAAAGGCACTGTGTGGTTTTGCAAACTACATGGCACAGTGAACCAACTGAAGAAGCCACACTTCACTGGAATCCATTAAAGTTATCCTTCACCAGAGAATGCACTGGTGCGTGCATGTGTGTCTGTGTATCTGCATGTGCATGCGTCCAAAATTTACAAGATTCTCACATTATCCAATTCTAAACAACTACGCCTGCTTTCAACACTTTTCAACAGATGTTGGGAAGTGCAGAATCTATATAATAAGCCTTGTTAATCATCACGTTCACTTCAGTACAGTGATATGGTACTGACCCAAGAAAACAAAATGCATCACAACAGTATGTTTTGTTCTTTTTTGTGGGTGATAACAGCACACTGTTTTAACTTGGACTGCAATCCTATCCATACTTACCTGGAAATAAGCCTCATTGACTATAATGGGACTTGCATGCATAGGATTAGGCTCTCAATTATATATTTGTAGTCATCAAATCACTCTGACAACTGGAATTTATATTTTATGTGCAAGGAGCAAAAAATCCAAAAGAAAGAAGGTATATGTAAAGGAAAATGAGTTGTCGTATATTTGACAGGGCTTAAATCCCAGAAAGCCAGCGTCTGTGTGCCAAGGCATGGAAATATAATATTTAGGCACATCTAGGAAAATGCTTGTAAATTCTACTGGTCCAATGAACAGAGACACAGTTTTCATAATTTTATCACTGTACTCCATGGCTGACTGATTGTCAGACCAATGCCAAAGCACAAGTTCCCATTTGAATGACATATGGATTCAACCAACCAGGGAGATGTTAGAACATTAAATACCACAACAGCCAGGACAAGAATACAAAATACCAAATTAGCACGCATGTAACCATATATGCTAGTAAAGACCCAGGGTTGTTCACTAAATTCTCAAGTCCTTTTCAATGTAATAAATGCTGTCTCCTCTAGATAAACAGCTTCACACTTCATAAAATTGAAAGACATTCTGAGAAGCAAAACTCTCAGAAGGAATAGCAAGAGAAATGACTTTAACAAGGTGAAAATATAGTTTTCCAGAATACTGAAAAATGCAGTATTGTTGTTTTGGGCACCTGCCCCCAGGGGAACAGAAATTTTGTGACTTTTGAAATGCCTGAAGCACTTATTTCTCTTAAAAAAAAAAAAGTTCCAATCATAATGTTGCAAAATGCAGGTCTCAGCTCCTTTGCTGAATTTCAAAATAATATTTTAAAATTCTATTTCTAAAGCAAAAATATATAACTTCAGGGCAAGTCAAGTGTTCAGCAAGATATAAATCAAGAGCAGCTTCTATTCCCACTGAATGAAGAAGGAAAATACTGCAAGAAAGGTCCAAATTAAAGAACAGTCACGTTTCAGAGAGAATATGATTCAATTAGCTTAATTTTGCAAAAAAAAAAAAAAGAAGTAGATTTGCAGTCATTTCCTTCTTCTCCCCCATCTAGTTTTCTAAAATAAATATAGTGGTTAGGATGCATATAAAAGAAAAAGAAAGCATAAAAAAGCTAGCAGCATTCTACGTAACTACTTAGCATACTTGTTCATGCACTGGCAGATTTTTCACTTGAACATATTCAAATAGCTAACCTGGGATGTGCTGGCTTACTGTACTGAATCTTGCATAAACATACATATAATAAAAGAAAACATTTCGAGAGCACAAAGGTGACAAATGGTAATCTAGTGTATTCCTGATGGAATTTGTGTCACCAAAATTTTCTGCTACAAGCTGCGAAAAGGCTTTAACAATGGGAAATGAACTATGGATGGTCTGTTCGTTTGACTTTTAAGACAGATATGCTTCAGTTTCTTCTTGTACACACTATTTTCCTACTCTAGATGTCTCTCTAGACATGTTGTTAGCTTTACTGTACAAAGTGTACATTTACTGTACATTTTTCCTTCTTGTCTGTAATATTCCGTCCTTTTTTCCCTTTCCTAAGATTCATATCATTCTTGAATATTGTAAATACAAATAGGCAATTTTTGGTTTAATTCCTGTTTTGGAACAACTGAAGAGGTCAGTGAGGAAGCTCTGAAACAAAAAGCAAATAAAATGTGAAATCAACACAGCTAAAGCTTACCTAGGCTAGAATATGCTCTGGGATGCAATACCATGCATACTTCCCTGGGAATAATCCCCATTAAACACAGTGGACGTGCTCCTGAGTTGGCATACATAGAAGTGTTCTCTAAATGTACAGAAATGTAATGTTAGACTTTTCATCCCCTAAGCAATGGGCAGTACAGGGCTATCCAAATCTCCCCCTTGGGCTGATGCAAGCCACTTGTGTCAGCCTAGCGCTGTCGCAAACATGCTGTGAAACATGTTCATGACAGCGCTACTGGCACAAGGCCAATGCGAGAAGCTGTGTCTGCCTTGCTGCGCCACAGATGGGCATGGGTAAGTTGCCCCTGCACTGGCCGAGTTTGGCCAGCACAGGGGCTTTTCTGGGAGGGGGTGGAAAAGGGAGGGAGGAGGGCAGTCCCATGGACATGGTGGCCTGGGGAGAGGGAGGAGTTTGGATGCAGCCATTAGGCCGCATTCAAAACCCCATCCCCTGGCCATGTGGTCCAAGTCAGGCCACTGAGGCCTGCTGAGGCTAACACATGCTAAACAGCAGGTGCAGATCCAAGCAGCCACATAGGGTGGCTGGTGCCTACCCCAGGGCAAGGGAATGAATGTCCCCTTGCCCCATAGAGGCTCCAGTGCCCTCCCAACCTGCACTGGAAACTATGCAGCCCAGCTGGAAACTGTGCAGGTTAGTCACAGGTTCTTGTGCCAGCCTCTAACTGTTACAAACGCACCATAAAATGCGGTACGGCCTGCCTATACCAGCCCATGGCTTGGATTGTGCTCTTAAGGATATCCCCCCAAAAGTGGGTGAACTAAAACATACAGAAAATCCACATAAGTGGCATTCAAGAGGAATGTTAATTATGACCAGATCTGAGCAGCCCCATAGGGTGGCTGGCGCTTACCCCATGGCAAGGGTATGAACATCCCCTTGCCCTGTGGAGGCTCCAATGGTCTCTCAATCAGTGCAGCTCCAAGTAACCTCAACTGATCCGCTGCGTGTTATCCAGAGAAGGGAAATATTTTCCCCTTTCCCCAGGTAGCGTGCAGCAACTCCATGCCCCTGGCTGGATATGGGGCATGCGTGTCAACCTGCCTATCCCAGCCCAGGGCTTGGATTGTGCTTTCAAGTATATAAAAAAAATTGGGTGAACTAAAACATAAACACAATCTACAAAAGTGGTATTCAAGAGGAATGTTAATTCTGACCAAAGTTCACTCTTAGTGAATGATTCAAGAAAGGAAGGCAAAAATTAACACACGGTTGTGATAACTTAAGTTCTCACAATTGCATGTTAATTTTTGCTTTTTACTCTAGAATCATTCACAAAAGTATGAACTTGTTATTAGAACAAACTTTCAAAGATCTTACTTAAAATAATAGAAACAAATGCACAAGTCAGTTTAATCAACGTTAAGAGCGCAATCCTAAACTGGAGTTAGGCCAACATAAACTAAGCCAGCGAAGTTTGGCCAGCACAAGGGCCACCATAAAGCATGTTTGGACTACTCTCGGAGTCAGGGAGGATGGCTCACATCTGTGTGCTTGCTTCTCTGACTCTGACAGTGGTCCAAACATACTTCATGGTGGCCCTTATGCTAGCCAAACTTTGATGGCTTAGCTTATGCCGGCCTAACTCAGTTTAGGATTGTGCCCTTAGTGATCTTGGGACGATTAAATGGCGATTCTAACCCACTATAGTTATTGGGAATCTAGTTCAAACAGCAGTAAAACTAAATGACCTAAAAACATAGTCTTCAATATTATTTTCAAACAATTGTGCATGTGAAGGGCAGCCTTGCTTCTTCTGTTCATACAACAATTAAAAGCAATTCAGCAAGTATGACCACACTCCCTTATTTCTCTTTTTTTATAAGCTCACATGCTTTAGGAAGAACACAGCAAAGCTCTAACTAAACATCCCTTGAAATCAGTCAATGCTTTACCTATAAAATATGTCACCACATAAAATTAAAGAATTAGGTCATGGTCTCAATAAACCTGAGAAACAGAAACTACTATGAAAGCTGTTAAGGAAGGAGAAAGAAGCTGCAATTGAAGCATGACTATCAACTACATCTATTTAAAATGTGGAGAGAGGAGTAATTTTCATATTTCTGTTCATATCTAATTTATACCTAATATTCAGTGACATACCTAGTGGGGGCGTCAACGTATGCAAATGCCCTGGGATGCCAGGTGAGAAGAGCGGCAAAATAGCTATTCCTGCCCAGTGGTCCTCCGTTCCCTCCACTGCCAGTGCCTCCGCTGCCACCCCCCCCTCCACTAAAAAACAAAGCTGAGAGGGAGGGCAGCCCCCAGAGCAGCGGGAAAGCTCTGCCACCTCCCCACTCCCATCCCAACTTTTTAAAAAGTGGAGAAGGAGGGCAACCCCTGAAGTAACTGCAGTGACATCATCAAGTCACCGCAATTACTTCTGGTTGGGGAATGGCATTGGAAGGCTTGCCCCAGGGTGACTAACATGTTAGGACTGCCGCTTCTAATACTAGAGAAGCAGATGCAATTGGAGGCCAATTGCTGAGATCAGTATGCCACACAAAGCAACTGCAGTACAGTGGATAGAGTGCTGGATGTGGACTGGACACAGGGGAGATACAGGTTCATAGCTCCACTCTGTCATGAACAATGACACATGGTCATGCATTTCAGGGGAGGGGCTGTAGGTCAGAGTACTTTCTCTAGATACAAATGGGCACTGGTTCAATCCGGGGTGGGCCTGGGAAAGAGCCTTATGTGTAGCCCTGGAGAGTCACTGCCACTCAGTTTAGAATAAATCTGTTTCAGGAACTCTTGCAACACAAACCTAATGAGGGCCTGCAAGGGCTGATGAGGGGGAGGGCGGGGGGGGGTCTGAAAGGGGTGGGGGAAGGCAGCTGTGCCAGGGGCAGGCAGATCAGGGACACTCGGGTTGCAGGGTTGGTGGTGCTGGCCATGCCATATCCAAACCCCCTTCTTGGGTCTGAACTGCCTGCCTGGATCAACATGGATGTTTGCCAGTGAGATCACTGGCGCAGGTCTGTGGCTGCTGTGGTTTATTCTGGGTCAAGGGGACAAAGGGGAATCTCCAGGAGCCAAAAATCCCCTGTAGGATTGCAGTGTGCCTGTTGCTGCTGGATCACTGTGTGGGGCTTGATTTAGAATTGAGCTGCTGGTGAGATAACAGTCACTGACTATTACTGCAGGGCTTGGATTCTTTTTAGGCACATGCTCTACCCAAATGCAATTGCAATAAGTTCTAATTATCATAATGAACAGCTAAATATACCTTCAGTTTGCACTTTTAAAAAAACAATTATCAAGTTCTACTTACTTCTTTGTACAATTCCAATTATGTTGTTATTGATAGAAGCCAAACTCTCTAACTTTAATACCACTGGAAATAAGGCACTGAGTTTCAGGATAGCGGTTACTTTGCATGACCTTGCAGGAACTACCCCCATCTATGCTGAACATCAACATTTCTCAAGCTCACATAACAGGCTGAACATGTGCACATGTAATGCTCCCAATGGCACTAACCGTAACCAGAGTTGCACTTAAGAATGTGAAAAGCATTTTACAGCCCAATCCTAACCTTCATTGGAGCAGGCAGGCCAGCTGACCTGTACTGTACCCTATGCAGGGTAGGCAGCAGCAGGAGCTCGCAATGGGGCAAGGGGATGCTTGTCCCCTTACCAGAGGGTAAGCCCCAGGCAGCTCTAGGGCTGCTTGGATCTGTGGCAGTGAAATAGCTGGTGCAAATCTGAGCACCTGGATTGGGCCAGCACGGCCTGGGAATGGGGGTTAGGATGAGGCCTGACAGCCAGATCCACACTCCACCCCCTCCTCAGGTTGGCCAATCCAACTCGGCCAGCACAGGAGTGGCTTCCCTGCCCAATGGTGTGGCATCCCTGGGCCAGCAGAGTCCCCCATGCCAGCCCAGCTCATGATAACCACAGTTTCCAAACTAGAATCTGAAATCTGGGGGGGGGGGAGCCTGCAGAACGCTTGGCCATTACATCAGAATTGAACCAATGAGAGGATATTACAACTTCAGAAAATTCTTTCAAATTTAATACATAATCTGGCAGTGTAAAACCCTTCGTTTATTTAAAGCAGGAAAGGAGATGCTTCAAAAGAACACTCTTCTAACATATATCAGATCAAAACACTTTGGGTTTCATGGAATGTGACTGAAAATAAACAATTTGCTATCACCACTGAATAGTCCTCTTCTACTTTTGGATTTGTGCTGCTTGTCTTTCATTGTGCCTACAGCTAGAAGGAATTCATTCACGTTCAAACTTCTGCAAAGAGAAATGTTGTTTTTCCTGCTACTTTTTGTCTGAGAATGGGAAGGGGATACACAATCATAACTGTGCTAAAATTCTAAATTTCTATGGGCTGCCGTACTACCATCTTTTGTTGTGTACATATTGTAGTTTTTTGGGGGGGGGAGGGGCTAAAGAATCAGGACTTGGACAGGCTGTTTGACTGAGAGGCATTTTTAAGTTGTGCTCCTTTTGTATTTAGCAGAAGGAGACCAATTGTCTCTATTTGCCCCAGCGTAGTTTCTTTTCCAGTGGTTGTCTGCTTACATTAAATAAGTCTCTGAAACATATCTTCTTCCTTCCCAGATAAGGAGGATCTAAATATTTCCCTGTATCCACTTTTAATATTCCATGACATTCTGGAAGCTCACAGCAGGGGTGGTACAACCTTGGATTGTGCCTGACCCCAACGCCACTACCACTGCCTCTGCCACAGTGAGCTTTGGGCAATAAAAACCTGTTACCTTGCTCCTTGTAGGGTTCTTGCAAAACCAGAAATGTGGCACTTCTAGTCTTTTATTTTATGTGATGGTGGAAAACCAGAAGTGCTGCACATCTGTGCTTGCAAAAACTGTACAAGGTGCATGATAAGGAGGCAGGTGATCTGCTTCCTGCTCGTGAATCGGAATAATACATTTGCGGCAACCTAGAAGGAGGAGGTGACAGGGTGAATCCACCCTGCTCTACCCACTCTGATGTAAGCTGCATCAGGTCACCTCATGGCTGGGCCACCGCAGTTCACAGACCGGTGTTTCCTTTTTTATTATTTCTCTCACTTTCCATTTATGAACTTACATACATCTGCATAGTTAAAGGTAAAGGTTTCCCCATGACCAAATGGTATAATTGTGACCGACTGTAGGGGGAGGTGCTCATCTCCATTTCAAAACCTGCAGAGCCAGCATTTTGTCCGAGGACAAGCTTCCGTGGTCATGTAGCCGGCATGACTATACGCCGTAGCGCATGGAATGCCGTTACTTTCCCACCATAGTGGTCCCTATTTATCTACTTGCATTTTAGGTGCTTTCGAACTGCTAGGTTGGCAGGAGCTGGGACAAGCAACGGGAGCTCACTCCGTCACGCAGTCTTGAACTCCCAACCTTCTGGTTGGAAAGCCCAGCAACAGCAAATTAACCCGCTGCGCCACCACGTCCCTTTTTCTGCATAGTTAGGGGGCCCTCAAGTATATAAAACAATCACTTCCTTATTTTTGGGTGACCCCAATTTATTGGCACTCAACCACCTGAGTTTGCTATTAGCATATATGATAATACGGGTAGGTGTGCTATGCAATATCAATTACAGTAGTTTATACTACCCAACTCAGATGCTCCATTAAATGTTCTATAATTACAACTCCAGCTAGTAAATAGTGAGTGCTTCTCCTCCAAGACATAGCAGAAAATGAAAATATATACAAAAATAAGATTAACACAAATACACCATATTTTAACGGTAGATTTTAAAACATTTGCTCTCTCCATCTGTCTTTTCTAAGGGGAAAGCTTGCCTTGTCAATGAGTCATGATTTTGTCACCATTTTATGTAGTGCCATTAAAATGGGGGGGGGGG
>JAJKFI010000018.1:1847191-1863148 GCA_029204185.1 Lerista edwardsae | reverse complement strand
CCCCCCCCCCGCAAAAAACCAAATTCTGTTAATGTCCAGAAGTTCAAAAATATTACCATAGAAAATGGAAGGCGGGAAAAAAAGTGTAAACGGGAAGGGGGAAAAAAGGAGGGGGGAAATATATATTTTTTCCTTCTAGACCATTAACAGTGGGTGTCAGAAAAAGGTGAATAAGACTGCTAGGAACAACAAGAAATTACACAGCTTCAAAAATAATGCACTAACTGTTTAAGTGAATGGTCATTTTATTGAACCGATGTAATGTGAATACATGAATCTTTCTGTGGAAATTAAATCCCATTTTTTGTTCAGCGATTCGCACCCCCGTATGCAGAACATGCAGGAATGCTTAAAGAGGTTGAGATTAACTTTTACACGCGTGCAGGGAGATTTTTATTCGTGAATTCGCGGCAATCCTCCTTGGCGGGAAAGATCTGCGTCAGCCATATTTGTTGACCCGGAAGCTTCAAGATTATGACATCATGCAGACTCCAGTGATTCTACCTCCATGGTCCCAGCACAAGTGCCATTCTAAAAGTGGGTTCCAGTCTAAAAAGTTTGAATACCACTGGTCTAGGGTGCTCTCCCATGGGAACAGCCATTGCGAAAGTCTAGAAAGGTGCAATCAAGCGGTATCAGGTGCAGGCATGAAGGTCTGTGCAGGCACGTGGTGGTCTCTTGTGTGAGCAAGAGAGGCACCAGCTGTTGAGGACAGTAAATTTTGCATCCAGCAGTGCAAAAGTGGAATCAATTGGGGGAGGGCAGGGAGGGGTGTGACGGGGCAGGAGGAAGGTGGTAAGGGAGTGGGATGGTTGGACCAGGCCTGGGAGGGAGGCAAGGATGGCAGCAAAAGCTCCCACCAGATCCCACCTATCCTTTCCTGGTTTATGAGATTACACATGGCCTCTATGAGCCTCAGAAAGGCTCCCGGACACAACTGGAGAACATCTCTGGTCGTGCTCAGGAGTTCAAATGAGGCTCAGCCTCACTTGCCTGCACATCCCTGCAGTGTGGGCAGTTTGGTTAGGACTGGGCTGTTAATGTATTAATTGCAACAACTAATCTCAGATTTAAAAGTGCACCAGTTAATCAGTAATGACCTTCCTCTGAATTTACTCTCCTTTTGAGTTCCTTAACATACTTTGCTGAGCAAAAGAACCAATTCAATAGATATAAAAATAATGCCTGTTTCGTTTTCTCAAAATAAGGTGTAGCAGCATTTGGTTTTTAGCATTAAAGATAGCTCTAAAGAATAGCTATTATGAAATCTTTCAATAAATACAAGTATTTAATTAATCCATGGAATCCACTGAAAACCAGAATAAGCTAGAAAAACTTTAAATCGGTTGGCAGGTCTTTTTTACCTACTGCTCTTCTGTATAGGAAAGTAGAGCCGCCCCATATTGAAGCAACTTTGGGCACCGCTGCTCTTATCTGCGGGAAAGGACACGGCTGTTAGATCATTTTCCTCGACCAGTGAACGCACCCCCGACAAAACCTGGAAGCTAATGGAAAAATTGCTTAGAGGGGAAAGGTTCAGCTTCCTTTGAACATTCTCTAAATTGTACACATCTAGTTGTCGGGTTGATGGTTTGTGTTTTTTCTTTTTTTGGTAATTGCGTAAAGTCAAGCCTTTATGTTATTCTCTTTTTCTGACTGTCAATGAGAGCATGAGAGAGTTCTTTTACTGCAATCTTACTTTTTTGCCCAGTGAGGGTAAGCACTCCCTTCCTGCCTGCCTTCTACGTGCCAGTGTCATCCAGTCCGCGTTTTCCACGCAGCCAGACTGTTCCGCTAGTTCAATCTATTTTTCTACTGCAGCCCAGAGAGTGACTGAGGCAGAATCACACGCAGTTCCAGGATCCATGGATCCTTGCACCATTAACTTACATGTACAGACTTTAGACGACTTGAAGGATTCAGTGCCCAACTACTTTCCACCGCCCTCACTTCAAAGCTGTCCGACTCCAAAAAGTGTGTAGCTCAAAGACACTCCTTCCCTGCAGTTTAAAAAAGGGAAGGGGGGCACAGTATGGAAGCGGGGAAGAAGGGACTATTTTCTCTTACTGTGTCCTCTCCTAGGCTGCTGTAATGAACAACATTCCTAGGTTGAGCCTCTCTGCTTTGTGCCTATTAGCTGTTCCCGTTCCCTCCCTCTGCTGCTTGTTTTCCGCCCTAATAAAGATCATACAGGAAATAAGCTTTTCAGACCCTTTGCAAAGTGACTCGGAGTTGAAGTTAAGTGCTTAAGCCCCCAGATCTGCAAGGACGAATGTTTTGAACAGTTAACATAATTGTTTCTGTTGCAAAGTGGCAGCGGGGAGGGGGTGTTGCTGCTGCAATTGCTCCACATACATCAATAGTTGTCAGTAAAATCAAACTGACGTCATCGCCGGATAAAAAGAGCTGCCTCTTTTGTTCTCTCTCCCCCTTTATATTTAAAAATAAAATATTTCTGTATCCTTATGCTAGAAAAATGCCCCCTCCCTTACATGCCACATTAATTGCAATGCAAAGGAAGATCTTCAACTACAGCTTGCCTAGGCTGTGCTACATTTTAATGAATGCAAGCAAGCCTTTTGATCTCTGAGTCAGTTGGGTTCAGTTGTGCCGGAAGGTTAGTTGCATATCCTGGCTGATCTGAAATTCGATCAGCAGAGGGGGCAAAGAAAAAAAGAAAAGCATTTTAATGGGAATCAATAGCGGATCACAGGGTCTTCGAAGGAAATACGTGTTGATTAAGAATGTTCTGCGAGTTTGTTTTGTGTGTGTGTGTGTGTGTGTGTGTGTGTGTGTTTTAAATGTATGTGGCTTGTTAGGAAAAAAAAATTAACCACAAGCTGCCGAACGATAAATATGTCAAGAGACAAACGAGGAAGGAGGGAGGGGGAAAAAAAAACCCAGCTTGGTTGTGCTTCGTCGTGCTTTGGTTCCAGATAGAGAGGCGAGCCAGCAGAGCGAGAGTTTGTGCAAGGCTTTCAGCTCCAGCGTGTCCATTTAAAGCCGCACGTCCCGAAAGAGATCGGGAATACATACAGTACTTGTTGCAAAAGGATTACAATAAAATAAGCTCTTTACTCAAACACTATTAAAAACAGCACGTGAACGGCCGCAATCCCCGCCCCCTCCAGCTCCTGGCGTCGTTAGCGTCGTCGTGTTTTCCACTAGAAGAAATGATGTGAATTTCCACACTTAAGTTTTTTATTCCCTTCAAATTCGCTTTGGAAATGAGCTGAAATTCAAAAGATATTTTCAAGATATCCTTGATTTTTTTTTAAACAAAGACATCGTCACTCAGTTACTACATAAAAACGGAGATTGGCATAAAAAACAACCCCCTCGTTTTCTTGTTAACGCACGTTATCGTAAACTGCTGTGTGTGTGTGGGGGGGGGGGACGGGACTGATCGCCCAAAACTTCGAATGGCCAGACATGAGGTTTGATGTCAGTAGTCACAGGGAGGGGGCAAAATGGTTTCATGGAAGCCACTTCTCATTCAAGAAGATTTCTCTTTTTTCCAATAAGCAATAATTAGGGCCACGAGGATGAAACTGGCCCATTGGTAAAATGGCATTAAGATCGACATGAGATTATAAGAAAATCTACCGTCCCTTTGTTTTCTTATTAGGAAACAAGGACTACTGTATATTCATAATATAGGATTAAGTTACTCAGAACGCTGCCTCAGAATAGGATGTTCAAGATAAAATAAAAAAACAAAACGGAAAAATGTTTCTAAAAGTATGTGCTTCAATGGCCTTATTTACCAGGAACAGAGTATATTGGTAACCATCCCTTGTTAGTCATTGTTGTGTCCTTATTTTTTCCCTTTTGGGGACGCCTTGTCAATGTGTGATGTGCTAGCAGAATTTAGTCTTCTTCATTCTGTTTTCATCCCAACATTTCTAGCAGTTAAATCTAGGAGTCGATGCCTCTTGTTCCTGGGGTATGCATGCAAATGCATACACATGAACATTAAGGACAAATCCTATCCAATTTTCTACCCTTGGTGTCGCTGTCCCAATGGGATATGTGCAATGGGGGGTGCACAGTCATGGAGGCCTCCTCAAGGTAAGGGAACATTTGTTCACTTACTTTGGGGCTGCATTGAAGCTGCATTGGCACCAGAAAGTTGGATAGGATTGGGCCCTTAGGCACCATTACATACATATAATACAACTTTCCATCTCACACATACTGAAGCAGCTCAAACATACAGTACTTTGAACCACAGTACTGTGGGACAGTCATTATTTTCTAGTACATCTTTAACCAAAGGAAAGATCACCCTTTTGATGCTTAAAATCATGGCAGACAGACTAGTTTGGAGTAAAGTAGCATATAGCAGTTGATAAAGTGCCTTCAATAACAATGTGCATAGGCGCTGCTGGGTGGGGAACTACAGGAAAGTAGATTTAGGCTACACATGAGGAAGAATTTCCTGACAGTAAGAGCTGACCTCCACTGAACACGTCTGCCTTGTGCAGTTGTGGGCCTTCCCTTGTTGGAAATTTTTGAAAATAAGCCGGTCAGCTACTTGTCAGGGATGCTGTAGCAATTGACTGCCCTGAGTAGGTGGTTGGACTAGATACCCTCTAACGTCCCTTTCAGCTATATCATTCTATGATTCTATGGTGCTCACAAAATGATCCTTTATATGAGAATAGGAGGTGAACATGACCCTATTGCGACATGCTGAAGGATGTAATGTGAAACCCTTATGTCCTGTGCAGGCTTGCATTTAATGCTGCAAACTACTGAAATGGTGCATACAGGAGATTGGAATTTCTAAAAGAAAGGCTTCAAACCTATACAGGCTTACCAAAGAGTAAGTCCTCTTGACCTCAATGGAGTTTATTTCTGAGTAGACATGCTTAGGGTTACTTTTTGAATTTGTGAAAATCTTATGGCTGTTCCAGTTCATCGTTTACAAGCGTAATTATATTTGTGCTATTTTGGTTTATTTTAGCCTACATTAGTTCTTCTAGAGATCAGCCATGTCACAAGCCCTCTACTCCTACTATTTTGTGTCCTTGCTTTTGTTATATACACACTCTTTACTCTTTTGTGTCCTGAAATGTTAGTAAGTTCCATGCTACTGTGAAAATATTCTGTATTCTTTCTGCCTCCCGGCCCCCCTTTTAAAAATATAGCTTGTTGCATTATGTTATAAAGGTGTTTGTTTTGTTAAAGCATTTGTTTTATCTCATTACCTCTTGCAAAACCTCTTATTACAAAAACAAACGACTGCAATGCAAGTAGAGGTCTTTGAAAAGGATGTTATTTATTTGAGAAGTAAGCCCATTGTATTCAGTAAGACTTATAGCCCAGTCCAGAATTTCCCAACCCCCTGGGAGTGCAACAGTAGCCAGGTGGCTACCCAGTGATGTCATCTGGTAATGAAGAACGGGAACGCTGGGCGGGACTTACGCGTGATTGGCTGCCCGTCCGTTCCGTTCCGCGGCTGCCTTGGCCTCGGCGGGGCGCCTGCTCGCCGGGGGGACAGGTGGGGGGTGCGCCAGGTGCCTGGGCGAGCAGCGATGGGGCGCGCCAACCGGGGGCAGCCCCCCCCCGAGGCCAGGGACAGCCACGGAACGGAACGGACGGGCTGCCAATCACATGTAAGTCCTGCCCAGCGTTCCCGTTCTTCATTACCAGATGACATCACTGTGGCTACCGCTGCATCCCATGACATCCAGGCAGCCGCAGGAGGCTCTGCGGGAGAAGGGGGTGTTTGACCCCTTTTCCTGTGGTAAGAGTGAGAGGAGGCCAGAAGTTTACTCGCCTCTGCGCTGGCTATTTAGTGACTGGCTATTGGTGACAAAACTCGCCGCTGGTTCCAACTCCCGTTCTGCCCCTCCCCCTGCCCAGGAACTGCCTCCCACCCCAACCAGAATCCCCACTATGCCAGTGAGAGGTAACCTTACCTCTCACCAGCATTGCGTAGGTGATGGGTGGTGAGGGGCCAGCAGTGCCACAACGTGGGTAGTGCAGGCTTACTGCCTGCATTGCATGTGCCTTATGGCATGTTTTGCGACACTAGTACAGGCAATATGTTTGTACCACCTGCATTGAGGGGATCAGGATTGAGACCTTAGGCTACAATTCTATCTTACTAACAGGAAACAAGCACCTCTAAGAGCACAATCCTAACCAATTTTACCTTTTGAGGTAAGGGCAATGCAGTTCTGAGGTAAGGGAACAAACATTCCCGTGCCTTGAGGAGACCTCTGTGACTACTATTCCACTGCAGAATTCAGTGCATACCCTACCTATTAAGCATAGCGACGTCAGTGCTGAAAAGTTGGTTAGAATTGTGCCCTAAGTAAGTTGTGCACAAATTGGGTGTGATCAGTGGTGTCATTCAAATGATTTAGGAACAGGAACTCACTTTTGATTGGCACTTGTCGGGAACCCGGAACCAGCCATGGAGCCCATTAGGATCCGGAACACCTGTTCTGGTCCGTTCCCCCTGAATGACATCACTGGGTGTGATGTGACCTAAAGGCTCATAAACTAAATTTCTGTGGAAATTTCTAAATTTCCTACATTTCTGTGGACCTAAAGGGAAGTTCATAGAAACCGTAAACAGGCATTAAGATGTAAATGGGTCTGTGCATATATGCCAAACACAAGAAAATAAGTGGGAGAAATGTAAACCGCAAATTCTGGCTTAGCAGTGGCATGAAAAACATGGACTGATAAAGTAGTATAGTTAGGGCAAGCTAAGAGGAAAAATGACAATGATGGCAAAATCTGTGGTTGGTTTAAATGCTTAACGTGATCTCTAACAAGTTATGGATTTTGCCATGGCATGACAAGCTTTTGCTTGGCTGCTGAAGAAGAATCAGTGGCAGTGACTGAGGGCCCAATCCTATCCAATTTTCCAGCACTGATGCAGCCCCAAAATAAAGATACAAACATTTCCTTTCCTTGAGGAGGCCTCTGTGACAGCTTCTCCACCCCAATACGACTGAACTCTGTTTAGTGGAGAGAACCGCATCTCCAATAGTCATACTACTATAGTAGCCAATAGTCATACTGCTACTGTAGGCAGGCTGATCATGCAGTGGCGTTTCTACAGGGATGGCAAAGCTCTAAGTTTTGCAAGAAGCCTTACCTTGCAGTGGAAATCACTCCTCTCCTGCACCGTTTTAGCCAATCTTGGCATTGCTTACTGGCTACAGCAGCAAGGGAGAGGAGGGATTTACATGACAGGGTAAGGCTTCTTGCAAAACTTAGAGCTTTGCCATCCCTGTAGAAACGCCTCTGTGATCATGGTATGTCACTGGCCAGAGGCGTATCTAATGGGATGCGACACATGGCACAAGCCATGGGGCGTGCCCCCAGCCAGGGGCATGCGAGGCAAGGGAAAGCTGCATCTTCCCCCGCCTCTGATTCTCCGCCGGGAGGAACCATGCGCCCCCACGCAAAAATGCCCGATCAGAGGCCGAGGGAAGGCACGCGCCTCCCCACTTCAACCAGGGAGGTGTGTGGCTTCTCTCTGCATGGAGAGAAGTCATACCCCTCGATGTCATGACGTCACAGCGTTGTGATGTCATGATGTGCCATGGGCACCATTTCGCCCTGGTTTGCCTCTGTCACTGGTACGTATCAGTACCTGGAAGCCTCTGATCAGGAAGCAGTGAAGTTTGTGGCCAATTTGCAGACCAGCCAAGTGTTTTGAGAGACCTGACCTCCTAAATTGCAAAATCTGAGAGTGCAATTCTAAACTGGAGTTAGGCGGGTATAAGCTAAGCCAACAAAGTTTGGCCAGCACAAGGGCCATCATAAAACATTTTTGTACTACTAGGAGTCAGGAAGGATGGCTCACATCTGTGTGCTGGCCTCTCTGACTCCGAAAGTGGTCCAAACATACTTTATAATGTCCCTTGTGCTGGCCAAACTTCGCTGGCTTAGTTTATGCCGGCCTAACTCAGTTTAGGATTGCGCCCTGGATAAGATTCCGGTCATGGTGCAGGGTAGATTTCTCCTATGGTGATTTCCATTCAGCTGGACTTGCTTGGAAATAATTCCTGGTGGAGTGTGATCATTTTCTTGGAAGAAAGTTCCATTGATTTTGAGACAACTTACCTTCCAAGTAAATATGCTGAGTCTTGCAGGATCTATGAGTTCTATTCAAAAAAAGTTAGCTAAACAACACTATCAAAATAAGTGGAACAAATTAGTCATAACTAACATAATTTCAGTGGGATTTAGTAATTACTAACTTTCTTTGGATACAAAGATGTGTGTCTTCCACAGAGGTTGCCTTACAAGAGCATATCATTCTGTGGGACAGAGCGCTTAATATACCGTATGCACACATGGGTGAAGAAAGAGCCCTGTGGCAAGTTTTAACAGAAAATGTTTTTACTTTTATTGATTTATGTCTCAACTTCCATTAATCCCTTGTAGCCCAAGGAACTGTATACATTCATTCAGCTGACAATTTTGAAAATGCCAACCTTCGAAAGGTTAATTATATTTTAACATATTTGTTTTGGTGTGTAATTTATTTTTTACAATGCAGAAGTATTCTAATAGGTTCTTTCGTAGAACTCCTGTGTCAAAATACTACCATGGATTTACTATATGAGACGTTAAGGAAATAATACAATACACTTGACAGGTAAAGACAACGCCAAGGTAATCAGTGGATTAAAGAGGGTGAATACAGTTTTCATAGCATACTCATGGTTCTGAAATAAAGCAGATCAGCATCTCTTTGGTCCTCCAGTGACCTCCCCATTGAATCATAGAAGGAATTCCACATTATCTGCTGTGAGTGCTGGCCTTTCCCAGAGGCTGGTTATATTCATGCGTGTAGAGCTTTTGATTAGATCTGCTGTTTTGCCTATGGCAGTCCCTGCAAAACACCATTTCTCTATACATCATTTGAGCATTAGATGTGATAAGATTGCCACCCTTTATTATACAGTATAAAACAGAGATTTTCTTCTAAATTATCTTTTCTCCTGTCTCTGCTCAGCTCTTGTCCTACAGCGTGGTGGGAAAGAAAGGAAAACTTCAGAAAGCACCTTTCACCTCCGCAGATGCCTCCAGGAACAGTTTCTGTTTAGAAAGGCCAAAACAGATGTCCACAATACTGCATCACATCCCAGGTGGGAGAAAGATGATAACATGATGGATACTTGAAGGATACTTTGCCTTAATGGAAATAGTTTATTCCCAGAGAATGTTCTGAAGGCATATGATGCAGTTCTACCACTGAAGATAAGAAGGCCAGGGCACTGCCTGGATAGAGACTGCTAGAGGGCAGATTTATGTCGCCCTGAGTCCTTTGGAGAAAGGGTGAGATAGAAGAAAAATGCATTGATAGTGGAATGTGTTATTTGCAGCCTGGAAATGCAATGCCCCATAGGGCAGTCTGGGGCGTTATTTGGAGGAAGGGAAAAATATTACTCCAAGGAGACCACCAGCCTGCTCCCAACTAGTGCTGGATATAGCTCAGATGTGGGTGCACTAGCTCTAGTTAGGATTGAGCTACCAATTGGAACAAAATTGGTGACCCGTATTCTTTCATTCATTGAGAGGGGCTGAAATCTACAACTGGCTAGCCATTTATCTGCAAACTAGCTTTTTGTGACCCGGCGTTGCCCGGGGGACAAAGTATCCCCAGCTTGTATTAGGAGAAGGAATGAATACAGGGACAGAATCAAGCAAAGGAGCATAATGAACGCGCAACACTCACTGATCAATGTCTGTAGGTCCTGTGGCAGGATAGCCCTGACGTATGAGAAACAGGCAGAGGTGGCCAGTTAGCTCCCTGGACATAGGCCCCTCTCAGATCCGACTGGGTGCTGGAACTCTCTGGATCCTGCTCTTTCCAGCCTGGGCCACTCAGGCAACTCAGGCAAAGCAGTTTAGTTTCACTTTCGGTTCTGGCCCTATCTAGTAGCTGAGCTGCTGCAGCCCTCCCCCATAACCTGCAGAATCGTCTGTGACCACAGGGTGGCAGCAGACCTGTAGCCCAATGCAATCCCCTTGGTTCCTGACGATCTGGGCCCCCTCCCCGGAAAACGGGGGGATGTAGGGGGGTCTGACCCCCGCAGTGTTCTTTTCCAGGCTGCAAGGTACGTGTGTGCCAAGTTTCGTGGCGATTGAGCAAGGCATGGCTGAGCCTACGCATAACATACATACATACATACATACACACATACACACACAGCCGCATAGCCACGTCCGTTTTTATATATATATAGATACTTTCTTCATATTAGTGGGCAAGATCAAATCAACCTGATCCATGATAGTCACAAAGCTTGTTCACCATCTTTATAGTCAGTTTGGTGGTGGCACAAAATAAGAACAATTTCACTTGCAAAGATGTTGCAGACTTGTCACAGCAGACAGAAGGTACTGTACCTTGTCTTCTGATTTGTTCTACACATGGAACAACACAAGATGACAGGTGTTCTAAAGACAACCTTCTTTTGCTACAAAAAGGCTTAAAACATAAGTCTGATGATAGTAGAAGCAGCTTACAGCTGTGAGGCTTGGAAAGGCTTCAAGTTCACAGAGCTCCAGCAAGGAATCACTCAGACAACAGAGATTAGGGTAGCAAGAACTTCTATATTCTCAGAAGAAGGCTTCTTGCAGCAAAGAACAGCAAACAGGTATAGCAAAGCTCCCCCAACAGCAACACTTACATCTCCAGCAACTAACCACAGGTGTTTCTGGTCTTGATTAAATAGTCCCCAGCATCCAATCAGAGATCAGATGATCTCATCCCCAGGTTGAGTCATTCTGACTCAGCACTTTACTGCTGATCTGCTAGGCCTGAATGACTCAGCACTTTACCCCCTGAGTTGGCCTAGTGTTAGGCCTTTCCCCATTCAGGCCTGTAAATTTCCAGGGACCTCCTTCAGTATCCCAACAAAGTCTTAAAAAACTGGTCTAGCCATGGTCCACTTGAATGTGAATAGACACCTCAGGTGTATTTCATCCTGTTGACACAGGTCTCTGGTTTTCAAAAGAAGTGAGATGGATATTGTATGAGGGTGTTTGATTGTACTGCAAAGAGGAATGTTTTGATGGCAAAGTTGATATGCTGTTCATTGGTTCAGTGATACAGCCATTACCAAGTTAAGGAGATTGTGATATCCTGCATGCTCTTTGGGTATCTAAGCAGACCCACCTGTTTGATTCATTGACCTGAAGGAACAACTGCTGGCCTGGAGACCAGTGGATGGTCCCACAGATGGGAAAGAGGTCAAAGAAACTGAGTCAGAGAAAGCATCTTGGTATATTTCTGAGCAGTGTTGCTCATAGTGAAAACACAGGCCACGTTCACAGCTAGGACTAGGTAGGACCTTACTGGCTCCTGATCACTGTGGGGCTAGAAGCTGTACTAATGGTCTCCAGCCACCTTCAGTGGTGAAGGAGAACTGAGTTTATGAATGGAAGGTCCTCTTGTTCACAGAAATTTAGGATAACTCATTTTTCTTATATGTTCAATAATCATGTGTGGTTACATACATTTTTTTTAAATATAGAGACTGAGAGATAGTGACTTCCTCAAAGGCACTGAATTCAAGTTTTAGTTAGTATTGGAATACATGTCCAAGAACGGTTCTTAGAAAGTTGCACCAATTGAAAGTTGCAGCCAAGAGAAAGGGCAGACAGCACATGGACCTCATAATCAAAATCTCTTCCAAATGTTGACATAACCATGCCATTTGGTCCACAACAGAGGAAGTGAAAAGGTGAATCATCAACATATAACAAAGAACTTCAGGATCAAACAACAATAGCACCAAATCTTTAAAAGATCAGTACCTACAACTATGTTTAGACTGTCTTGTTAAAGTTGATTTCATGGCTTGGAAAGCAAAACCTGTCAGCTGGCTCTCTGAGCAGCAAATTGCTCTGGAGGCAAGGGGGAGGGGCCATGTTACGCAGGAGCTCAGGATCTTGCAACACTTAGCGTTTTGCCCCCCTTGTAGGAACACCGCTACTGCTGTTCAGGGCCGGGTCTAGGAGTGGCGGGGCCCAATGCGGGGCATTCCTGTGGGGCCCCCCACACTCCCCACAGGGTCCCCCACTCACCAAGAAGAGCACTTGTGATGCCACACACAAAATGTGGCACCTGGAAATAGTTCGTGGTGACAGGTTGATGTCACTGCCATTTGCTTCCAGGAGGCCCATTTTGGGCACTTCAGAAGCTGGGGCAGGTGAGAGAGCCCAAGGTAAAGCTGCTCCGCTTGCCCCATTGACCTACAATCCTGAGAGATCCTGACTGCAGCAGGAAGCAATATGCTTCCTGCACTGGTGCAGGGCCCCCCAAAGTGTGGGGCCCGATGTGATGACATTGGTCACATTGGCTTAAGGCTGGCCCTGCTGCTGCTGTCCAAGTAATGTCTCAGCCTGCTCCATCCATATGCCAGATGATAGTGTTGCAAAGGCTTGCAATTTCCTTCTCACTGTCTTTATGTCCTTAAGTGGTTCAGGCATCAAAACCACTCTTAAGGAATATGGTGCCCTGTTTTGGAAAACCTGCACCGAACAGCACTATTTATACCACTTTAATGAGATTTTTAGGCTGAGCAACCCGTTGGTTTTTCTTGTTACAGACAAGAAGCTGGGCCTTATTAATATTAGCAATTTTCCTCCTTTGCATGAAAGCTCTCTCTCTTTTGGGTAGAATATATGGTCAAGTCAGTGGCCTTGAGGAGAGGAAGTGGTCAGCTTATCAATGGCTATACCTCTGCTAATCTGAAAGCAAGACACACAACAGAATTTTCCTTTTATTTCTCTACCAACTAAGGCCCTTTGTATTTCCATTCTTGGCTGTGTCAGCAGTGATAGCCCTTTTTTCCAGCATTGATTGTTGACTTCCCCTGACACCATATCACAACCCATTAGTGCTGAAAACTGACAAGCCAGGCTGCAGCAGCAAAATGGCAAGTTTAAAAGAAAATGTACAAGGGACAGGCCTAGAATGGTATTAATATTAAAAAGTTGTGTTTTTTAAAAGCTGTTCCTCTGCAAAGGTTAGAAAAGAACATTTGTCTTCCTCCTTTTAATCCAATATGTCCTGAGTTCTCCTGCTTCAAATACAACTATTTGTTTTGGAATGAATGCTTTTTGCCAAGGGGTTGTATTGAGATGGGATAGTAAGAGGATAAGACATCTTTTTTTTGCTGATGCTGCAATACTGTACATTTTTTTTCCAGGTATTTCAGATAAATTAGTAGCTTTACGCTGCAGTTCCAGATGTCTCAGAAGGCAGCCCTTTCCTTTGGTGCTGTTTGTTAACTTAGTTGGAGGTAGGTTTTAGGTGTTTTTTGTTGTTGTTCCCGTGGAGTTATATAGTGACTGTCTGTATTGTGGAAGTTACAATAATGGGAACAGCAAGCATTCCTAGTGATTGTACAGATGATTGCCCAGGGGAAGTAAGTGACAGCCTCCATAGTTCCGATAGGCCTTGTACATGCAGAGATACAGGGCTTGAGCAAGGACAGGCAACTTGTCAAAATCTTAGAGCCAAGGTCCCTGCTTGATATTACTCTAAGGGTTGCATGCATCCTTTGCTGTATGAAAGCCCAAGGGATGCTGAAAGCAAACAAATGGCGCCTATTAGCTAGCCACCAACCGTTAGCTGCAAATGGTTAAGGGGCAACTGCAGCAGCAGCAGCAGCAGCGACAACAGGAAACTAATAATCTGACTCTGGAAGCTTCTTCTTTCTGTGTCTTCTTTTCTAAAGCAAAAGATGAAAAGGCTTAAGCCTGCTTTAATTGTAGCATCTGATCTGTATCCTTCCAGTTGTTCCCAGATCTGCAGGGTCTTACTGGAGTTACTCAGCGATGAGGTACAACCACTCTGCACATACTTAGTGGCACGGACTTCTTTTCTATTATTTTGCATGCTTCAAGTCCAATGGCCTGTGGCGGGCTTAGTGGGGGATCCAGGGAGTCACAGGGGCTGGAGCGGCATCCATAAATACTGCACAACGGGCCAGTCCATTCTGGAGGCATGCAGATTAGATTTTGTGAAATCCATAATTGCTCACCAGCTAGAAAGATGAGTTTGAACCAGCCCCCCACCCTTAGTGTGGAGAATGGAAATTGCTTCTTATAGTAAGTGTGCCTAATTGGCTGTTTGGGAGCCTGACCTCTTCCAAGGCCTATGACTTGTCAGGCATTTGGCTATTTTGATAGATACCTATTATCTGATAATGTGTGCTCAGAGTTAATGGAGGCCAAAGGCAGCTTTCACTCTTTCACGTCTTGGTTCCTGGTTCCAGCTGAGAAATGAATGGGTTCTTAGAATTCTGTTACTAATGCAAGCATGGCCCCTTGGTTAGAGATCTCCATAGAACTGGGACCATGAGATTCACCACATGAAAAGCAGCCACATGTAGCAAACTATGCTCAGAATTCTGGAAGCTCTCCCAGAGAGGAGCAGAGAAAATCAGAGAGCATCATAGGCAAACAAGGAAGCAGGAACTACTGGCTGCCTTTCCATTGTTTATTTCCACTTAATTTTCAGTTTGACACCTAATTTTTCCTTGGCTTTGGGAGGAAGAGAAGAGCTGGACAGTCCTTTTCAATTTTAAATTAATAAGTGGCACTTGTACTGGAAAAGGCAGGAGATACCCCAAGGAGATAGGGAAAGGTATCAGCAATGGCCCCTTGTCCCAGATAAGCCAGGGATTACAGGGTTAACCCCCAAGGTCTTTGCTAGCCTCGGGAGCACAGCTGCAGGCTGATGAGGCCCCTGGCTCTGAAGGGAGGTTAGCACAGGTGCAGATGGGTGTGGCTGATGAGTTAAAGCCTGCTCACTGATTGGCTGGCCTCAGTATAAAGCTGGAGGCAGGAGCTAGAGAAAAGGAGCTGGATAGGTGCTGGAGGATGGTACCTTGGGTAGGTTCTGGAGGAAGGCACCAGGTAGATGCTGGTTGGCTGGCTGGACGTGCTGGCTGGACTGCCTGCCTGCCTGCCTGTCTGGACTGACTGCCTGTTGGACAGACTGAAGGAAGGACTGTTGGACTGGCTAGAGGAATGACTGGCTAAGGTAAGGTTATTGTGGGAAACTCTTGGGAAATTGTTGCATGGCTGCCATGCTTCTGGAGCCACCAAGTGGAGGAGGCAGTTGTAGCTTAGGCAAGCTGACTGCCTATTGTTTGCTGGTGGGGTTTGTTGGTTCTAGAGTTAGGCTATCTGAGCTAGGAGCTTAAAATGTACCCAATGTGCTTAGATACTGTAATTACTAATTAGCTATTTGGTTGTCCTATCTAGTTGTGTGGCAGATACTCTGCTGTTTTTATGATGTGTTTAATTCTGTTTCATTTTGTTAAACTACCTTGTGGATCCTAGTGGATGGAAAGATGGATGGAAAGATGGAAATATTTTGCCAAGCCTGTATGTGTCTACTCAGGATTACTCCCAGGTAAGCCTGTATGGGATTATATTATAAATGGAGAATATTTGTTTATAGGATTTATACCCACTTTTCTCCCTCAGTCAAGGGAACTCAAGGCTGTTTACAAGATAAAAATACCAGTACACAGTAGCACCAACTCCATGGGTGCTGGTATGCTGTCAGCACCCACAATAATTTTTGAGGGAGTTCTCCTCACCCCCAATGTTTGGCACCCCCACACAGCAGGGCACCCCATGTTTGGCGCTGGGTCGGGAGCGCACGTTTTTGTTGGAGCGGTCAGGTCGAGCTGAGGGCAGCGCAAGCTTGGGCAGAAGGAGGTCATTGGCTGGATCACAATGTGACCACTGTGCATGCTTGCGCTGCCCTCTGCTCGGCCTTTTTGCCGCTGGGCTGGGTGGGCCCTTGCAGAGCTCGCCTGACGAACAGACGCGCTCTTAGCCCAACGCCGAACATGGGGGTACCATGATGCAAAGCAGCCTCTTCCAAGCCGCGATGACAGTAGTTATGGCTACGTCAGGGGGCGTGGCTACATTGGATGTGGTTATGTC
>JAJKFI010000018.1:1826970-1837585 GCA_029204185.1 Lerista edwardsae | reverse complement strand
GTGTGTGTGTGTGTGTGTGTGTGTGTGTGTGTGTGTGTGTGTGTGTGAGAAAAGGTGGCTTGAAGTGAAGCTGAGGGGGAAAAGAAATTCCCAGTGTAATACATATGCAGGTCTTCCATACTCCAGTAGAGGTCAGATACTTACAAGAAAGCTAATTTATTGCAGCATGATAGATTATAACAGTTTGTTTGGAGTTGCATTATATAAATCACTTAAATGTGTATTTACATAACATTCCTATTAATTACCACAAAACCTGTAATGATTCTGTCGCAGCGGTTCCAGTTTATCTTGCAAATTTATATTTAAGCAATTCAGTAACAGGTAATATTTAATCGATAGACCATAACTGCTCATTTATCATACCAGCACAGTGCATAAAGAGTGAAGTTTGGACTGGATGGAACTTCATGGACCTGTTTAATATATTGCATTGATAATACGGGAGCTGTACATTGTTAATAAGGATGTAATGTTAAAAATATTTCTGTGGTATGCATGGGGGACAAGGTTAGAACTTTTCATTGTCACATGGGGCACAGTTTTGGTGAAATCCTGCCATTGCTTAGCAGAAACCCTGTGACCAACCAGGACTGAATAGACTCTATGAACTGTCCTGAGAAGGCAACAGTCCCATGTTGGGTTTTCCCATCCTTTCACCCTGTAATTTGTAGCAACATTTACCCAACGTCATGGGCTTATTGTCTTGTGCATTTCCCTGCCTCTGCCAGTATGGAGCCAATGCTGTGGAGAGAGAGCTGAGAATTGCATGGTAATGCCAAGATACAAGTACTATTATATATTGCACAGGGGGAGGAATGTGGTAACAACATTTCATAAAAGGTATTGTTCTATCCCTAAAATATCAAGGATCAACAAGTATACAGAAAAGTTCATTTTTGTAGAAATGCAGTTTCAGAGAAATATGGGGAGTGTCTGGGAAAACAGAGACACACAATTCTAAGTGTCTATTCAGAAGCCAGTCTCATTCAGTTCAATGGGACTTACTTCCAAATAGATGTGAATAGGATTGCGGTAATACTCAATTGTCAATTTCCAGGTACTATATTATTATGATCCTGATTCAACTAACAGAATCTGGTCAGCATGAAAAAGCAAAAACAGAAAATACACCATGTGCTATAATTTATCACAAGTGGAACTTTATAATATCACCCAAACTTTCAACTGAACCTAAAACATATAATTTCCTGGGTTAAGCTAACATTGCCAATTTCTTCTAGCAGCATTCACTTTAAAAAATGATTAATGACTTTAGTGGTTCTTGAGTTTGGTTTTTCATAAGGTATTAAGAGCCTGATCTTACCTAACCCCCTGCACAGTGATGCAGCAGTGCTGGCTTGGCTTCTGCTGCATCCTGTGGGGGAGTTTTGGCTGCTGGAGGTCTCCTCAGGGTAAGGAGACACTTGTCCCCTTGTTCCAAGGTAAGCCTCTGCTACCATTATGGGTCAACCCGGACCTGTGCCAGTGATATTGCTGGCATACATCCAAGATCCACACCGGTGGATCAGGCCTGGGAAGGGGGTCAGGATTTGGCATGTGCTGCCACTGCTGATCCTGTCCCCTGCTGGGTCCAATCCACCTCCCTGCCCTGTCACTCCCCATTCGACCCATTCCCTTCCCTCTCCTGCCCTTCCCTGCTCCTTTGGCTTACCTGCCTTTACTGCTGCTTTGCAGCAACCTGAGCCGGTAGAATGCGTATTCTCCTGGTGCACATTTTAGATAGGATTAGTAACTTTTCAAAATCACAAAATCACCTGCAGTTATATCTTTCAGGCTGCAGCCCTACTCACAATTTCTGTGGCGAAAGCCCCATGGAACTTGCTTCTGAGGAGAATGCCTCAAATTGCATTGAAAATGTAGTAAGTAGAATAGAATCGGGTCATATTCTTTAACAAGAATGTGTTCAAGGTTGGAACTCCTTTGTCCTCAAAGGCCGTAATCTAACACAGAAAAGTAGGCCCATTTATTTCGGTAGGCTTGGGGCCCAATTCTAACCAAACTTCCAGCACAGGGGTAAGGCACTGCAGCCCTGGGGTAAGGGAACAAACACTCACTCACCTTGAGGAGGCCTCCATGACTGTTCACCTGCAAGATGCAGAGCATGCCCTGTTGAAATGGCTATTCCCATGCTGGAAAGTTGGATAGAATTGGGCCCTTACACTACGTCTGTGTTGCGCTGTGGCTCAAACGTTTAAGCAATAGATTGCATTGCACATAAGAATCAGAATTTCTTGCAATGAATAAAATATCTTAAGAAACCAGAATGTATATGTGCAAATAACAAGCCTGTCGAAAAGGCTGAAAAGTTATTTCATCACCATAGCTGCTGTCGCACTGATGTAGTTATGCTCTGTGGCAAACTTTTTTTTCATGTACGATTGTTTTCCCTAAGGGCTTAAAGGACATTAACTACATCTAAAACACTGGTAATTTTATACACCTCAGAAAAACATATAAAATCTATGTTCTTAATGCAGTCTTCTCAAAAAGGAAAAAAGAAAAAAAGCATTGCCTGTCACTTGGTAATCTTATGTTACTTGTGCACCTTAAGGCTTGTAAAAGAAAAATGAAGACTAGAAATTGCCCCTTTGAGAGCTGTTCATAAATGATCTTTGGCTGTCTTTCAGAACATTAGTCTCACTCTTTGTGCACTGCACTTGACACCTTGTAAATTCTAGAGAATTTGCTCCATCTCTGACTATTCTACATGGTTATTTGCCAGTAATTTGTATTTAGAAGATAGGCTGTGCAAAAAAGAATAGTCAATTTTCGTTCTCAAGCACTGTGCGTATGGACCTTATCCTTGCAACCTTTTCCCGTCATCAGAACAGTTCTTATTCAGAAAAGCTGGGCCACTAAAATCAGCAGAAGTACTCAGACTGAGTAAAGGTCTCGGGATGGAGTTGTGCTCATCAAGTAAAACGCTCATTGATGGTAATATCTATAGAGTATTCCATTTGCCAACTACCAAGTGATTTCGTTTGTCAGGGAGGGTTTGGAACAGAGCGATGGATCTTTCAGACTACAGGATCACAGAGTGAGTAAGTAGTAGATCATAGACATGAGTAAGGAACAGTGCATTTTTTTAACTGTCAGCAATCTTTGTATCAGTTTCCTCAGAAATAAAATCATGTCAGTTTATCATACATTTCCATAAGTATAATATGATAACAAATAAATATAATCTTCTCTTTTTCAAATTTCGCTGGGAAGAAAAAATGGGGAACTGATCTATTACTGTGTGTCCAGTGCCAGATTAGAAGGGGCAGTGTTACAGGGGCAGGCTGCCTCCCCGTTGTGCTAATTTCCTTTAGAGTTCTATGAGGGGGTCATAATCTGGTTAAAACTGGGGATGATGGTGGACATAGTGAGGGCGCCATCCTAAGGCGCCCATCGCGCCCACACTACGTCACCATAGCTTCAGTGCAACGCTGATAGCGCCAATGTGGGGACCAGCACTGCAGGCAGCTCCTGTCCTGTTGCACCTGCTCCGAGCTTCCCTCGCATCGGCCGAAGCTGGCTGGCGCGAGGAAAGCTCCACGTTGGGGCGGGTGAAAGATTGGTGGAGGGAGGGAGATTGTCGGCGGGGGAGGGCAGACTGTGGGCGGGCTCTGGATTCAGCCATAAGGCCAAATCCTAAGCCCATCCAGGAGGCTGTGCGACCCTGATTTGGGCTGTGCGGTCTCCTCGGATCTCCTCTGCTGTTTAGCAGGCGCAGATCCGAGTAGCACATAGGCAGTGATGTCATTCAGGGGGAACGAACCAGAACGGGCATTCCGGATCCTAATGGGCTCCGTGGCTGGTTCCGGGTTCCTGACAATCAATCAATCAATCACTAGTATTTATATACCGCTTTTCAACACAAAGTTCACAAAGCGGTTTACAGGCGAATAATAATGTTAAGGTTAAATGGCTCCCTGTCCCAAAAGGGCTCACAATCTAAAAGAATGGAGAACACCACCAGCAACAGCCACGAGAAAGACATTGTGCTGGGGTGAAGAGGGACAAGTGCCAATCAAAAGTGAGTTCCTGTTCCTAAACCATTTGAATGACACCACTGCACATAGGGGAGGCTGGAGCCTCTCTAACAGTAAGGGTGTGATCGTGCCCTTGCCATTGGGAGGCTCCAGCCTCCGCTATACTGCGCTTGGATTTGCCGCTGGCCGACCAGCCTGCCTTGCCAATCCAGCACAGTATAGGATTGCACTCTCTATTTTCATAAAGGTGGCGCTAATTCATACGCTGAAGGGTGACTCCCTCAAGGCGCACTCACATCCAAATACGAATGTATCCCACGAATTGGATGAACTGACTGTAAGAAATACACACTGATGAAGGGGGGACAGGGACATGTGGTGAGATCCAAAGCTGGGGAGGCAGACCCAGAAGTGTATGGTGTGATGTGATGCTATCACGCCGCAAGGCGTTTAGGGGCTCCCCCGGCGCCTGTGCAATTGCAGCAGAGGCTGAGCAGTCATTGCTGCTGCTTTTGACTGTCGGAGAGAGTAGCGCTTGCAGCAATGACCGCTCTGCCTCACCTGGGATTGCACAACCATTCAGAAACTGTAATGCAGCCATTACATGGACAATCATGGTGGCCTCCTCAAGGTAACATTGCAGCTGCTTCGGCACTGCAGGATAGGATTGGGCCCTGAGAGCCAGTTAGCATCTGACATTATCAATTCAGTGGTGTAGCCAGCTTCCTCTTAGTGGCAGGAACACTCTGAGCCGTTTGCCTGCAAGCGACACAAATGCTGGCAGGAGATTTTCTAGCTGATACCCTAATCACTGACATTGTCCATGTTTCAACTGCTCTGCCACCATGTCAGGCAAGCAACAGCTCAACAGTGACTCCTCTCTACCACTGAGGGTCATGACAGCTTATCATCAGTGACTTTTCCTGGCCTCTTATCTCCTTCAGACACATCCCAGACTGAGCCTGCTTAGCTTCCGGTAGTCTTCAGGCAGCTCTTCCTCCAGACCATGCATCCTGCCCTCCTGCATGTGGGGCTATTTTTATTGGAGCAGGAGAGGGGAGACCTCTCAGTAAGTACTGACCTGGTACCAGACCCTCAGTAAGTACTTCTGGTTTTGATGAATCTGCATGAGGAGCATCATAAGAAGCTTTTGGGTTTTGTTTCTATAGGGATGGACAGAGGTGGCAACTGCAGCCTCAGCATGGGATGGTGTTCCAGGTTGTACAGCTCCTATCATCAGAAATGGAAATTCCTCCCTATGGCTGCATTACACGTCCCCTTGGTATGGCTGCATCAGGGCTGGAAGGTCAGCTAGGATTGCACCCTCATGTACACAATTATGGCAGACGTGGAAGGATAAGGACAGGATCCTAATCAAGGTTTGTGCTGCACTTTCATGCGCTGTCACAGACGTGCTGTAAAGCGTGTTGTGACAGTGGCCCACCAGTGCAGTGCACCCTGCCAGACAAAATAGCTCCCCACCAAGTGACACGGGTGAGGGAAGGGCAGGAGGAGGGTGAGGAGGGGGTGTTTAGAAGTGGGGAGGTCAGTGACAGGTGTGGATTGTGCCAGGGTTGGGGTGCTCACACATTGCCGGTGCTCACACGTGGTGTGTCCTATCCCCCTTCATAGGCCTGATCTCCTGATATGGATCAACTTGGACTTGTGCCAGTTATTTCACTGGTATGGGTCTGTTGTGCTGGCTGGGGCTTTTCCGAGGGCAAGGAGACAAATGTCCCTTTACCTTGAGGAAACCTCCAGCATGCAAAATCCCCCCCCCCCCATGAGATGCAGTGCAAGTTGCTCTGGCATTGCTTCGTCAGCACAGGGGAATTTGTGCTGGATTGGGCTATAAGATGACTTCATACCTCGGCAATTATGTTGTCATGTGAAAGTGCCTGCAGAGACTGTGTGCATAATTAAGCTATAGCCTACCTTCCATAGTATATTTTGGTGTCATGTGACAGACATGAATAGTTGTTGGGAACAGGTTTTTTTTTTTCTATTCAAGTTCCAGGCTCTGTTGTCCTCCAAAGTCGGCAAGTAACACTGCCCAGGGCAACTGCTTTACTGTTTATGTTGCATTGTTCAGTTTTGCTATGACAAATTATGGCTGCTGCTGTTTTGATTCAACGTTCTTGGTTTTCAGTTCTATTTATGTAATGTTTTGTGCTTCGGATTATGTTTTAATACCGTGCATCACCTTTGGTGCCCTCAGGCAAAGGTGCAACTGATAAATAAGAATAAATACATTTAAAGAAAGCACTTTCAAACCCTTCCTTTCAGGTAATCCTACAGCAGGGGCCTGCTTGACCCCCCCCCAATGCTTTATGATCCTTTTTTGTTTGATTCCGTCATGCTAGAACAATGTGCCAAATATATATTGCTTCTTTCGTGAGTGACCTCCTGTGCTCAGGTGTTCAGGTGGAAATTGCCTCCTGTTAATAGTGCACCTGAGGAGAGTTTCCTATCTCTCACTTCTGGCAAAGGTGTAAAATGGACAAGGACTTGAAGGATATCTTTGCTTATACCAAGTTGTATTATAGGAAGGAAATGTATCAAATTGGCCAGTTAAAAGGTCCTCATTGGTCCCAAAGTGGGGAATATGTTCTTGATTCCTTCCAAATCCTCCATCAACACAATGTAATCAAAGTCACCCTGGAGGGGTGGCTATCAGGAACTATGTCACTATTCTGCCGAGCCCCAGCGCATAGATGGAGGCTCGTGATTGGCTGGCTCCCCTGCCACGTGAGCCAGATGTGTCTCTATTGGGCTTCCTAGCCGTGGGGGCGGTACAGGAGCTCACCTGGAAAGGTGAGATCTCCTTGGGGGCCATTCTGCTTCCTGAGCCAAGCGGAGAAGGATCCCCACCCACCCTTCCCTCTGCAGTCCAAGCGCGGCTGGTCGCCATATTTGGGGCCGGGTAGGAATTTTTCTGCTTGCCGGATTGGTTTGGCGCAAGTAGTTTTTTCGCCTACCCTGGACTGTATTTGGTAGGTGTGAGGATGTTGCACGCGCACAGTCGGCAACCTTGGTCGCTTTATTGCAGGTTGGCAAGGGCATAAAGGCTGGAAGGAGGCTTTTGGTGTGCATTCGGAAGTCAGCTAAGGCACAGAGTGACCCTGCGGTAGGCCCACAGTTGCTGACCGGCGCGTGGGGCTGGCAGGGAATCTCCTAACCTGAAGCCTTAGCCCGCCCCAGATGCTTGCCGGCCGGGGCGGGCACGTGGGTAGCTGCTTCCGCCCCGGCTGGGGTTGGACAGAGAAGGGCTACGCCCATGGGGCCGGCCTGGAGTCAGAATGTTTCGCCCGCCAAAGGGGGGGCTGGCAGCGCGTGCCCCCCCACCTTCAGTTAAGGCCGTGCCCCTTTGCCTATTTCAGTTAATGGCTGCTGGTCCCCAGCTCCGCTCTGTTGTATTGCTTTACAATAAAGTGGCCCGTTCATCCATACACATCTGTCTCTCGTGGCTTTATTGGGGATGCACAGCTAATGATAGCCAATTGGTTATTGTTAGAATGGATCTTTCAATTTGACTAACAGCCCAATCCTACCTAAACTTCCTTGTGCCAATGTAGCAGAGCCGGCATGGGCTATGCTGTATTGGGGACATTTGTCCCCTTGCCTGGAGTAAGCCCCAGGCTCTGCAATGGGTCAGGTCAATAGTATTGCTGATGCAAGTCTGAGTTGATCCATATTGCCAGATGGACAGCGCAAGCCTATTCATGTCTACTCTGAAGTAAGTCCCACTGTGTTCAATGAGGCTTACTCCCAGGAAAGTGTGTATAGGATTGCAGCCTGGGTTTGGGAAGGGGGATAGGATATGACACGCTGACACTACTAATCCCGTCCACTTTCAGGCTCAATCCACCCACCCCATCCCTAATTGCCACCTTTTCCTTCCCTCTAACATCCCCTCCCTGCCAGCCTCCACCCTTCCCCTGCTCCTGTGCTGCTTATTGCAGAGCTTACCTGCTCCAGTGGGCATTGCCTTCTGGCCTTCCTGCCAGCGCTACTATTTGGTGTGTTGTTGCCACGTGCTTTCAGCATATTTGTGACTGTATGCATTAGCAGAGCAGCTGGTCTGCAAGTGCAACTGGTCTATAGGATTGAGCCACGAGGTTGTAGGTCCTTGCACAAAGTAACCTTTGGAGTCTGCTCCTTTTTCCTTCATGCTCCATTTTATGTAAACTCCCTGAGCAAATGTTTAACGAGGTTTAAAGAGGTTTAAATGTTTAAAGAGGTTGGTCCTCTTTATCCATGGATTTGGAACCCACACATTCCACTCAAGCAGGTCCCCAACCTGCATTGGGAGGACAGACCTGTTCCCTATGGATGCAAGGAGGCTCCTCGCCAGTGATGGGTTTCAAATGAATTAACAACCAGTTCTGTAATGTCATAGCCGGAGCCAATAAAACCTCCGAAGCCAGCCGAGGTAAGCGAGTGGGCGGGGCCCGGCCATTTAACAACCAGTTCTATAGAACCTGGGCGAGCCCCCTGAATCCCACCACTGCTCCTCGCCCTTGGAAGGCCTGCTTGAGGTCTCTGAGCGCAGTTTTAACCTGGAGTTAGGCTGGCACAGTTAGGCCAGCCAAGTTTGGCTGGCACAAAGACAACCATAAAGCATGTTTGGACCGCCCTCGGAGTCAGGGAGGATGGTGCACGTCTTGTGTGCTGGCCTCTGAGAGTGGCCCAAACATACGTTACGTTGTCCCTTGTGCCAGCCAAACTTGGCTGGCCTAACTGTGCCTGCCTAATGCCAGATTAGGATTGCGCTCTAAAATGCACTTTTGCTTTTCAGAAAAACCAGAAGGTGCATCTTCGAGGCCTCTGGCAGGCCGCCTGAAACGTGAGGAGGTTGCATGTGGCCTCCTTGCATCTTGGAACCTCCAGTCACTTTTGGAGGTCCCCTGCAAACTGACTGCTGATTTCACTTACCACAGTTTTCGGCATCTTTGGAGATTCCCAGAATGGTACTCCAGATGCTGAGGTCTGACTGTACACAGAGTTTCCCCACATGCCTGATTTTGCCTTGAGGGATGGGGACTGGTCTGAGGTTCATGAATGAGTGGCAATTTTAACCTGGCTGTCCTTGTTCCAAGCCCACCACACTGCTCACTACCACACACTAGCTCAATATTATTCCCTTAAAAGGAAAGTAGCCAGTGGTGAAAAGGACTGGGCGGGTCATACCTAGGAGGCCTAACCAGATCACTACTGCTGATTATATTAACTTTGCTTTATTGCACAGGGACCTGAGGGCCTGTATACGGCGGCAAATATTTTTATGGGTTTTATAAGGGGGTTAGCGCAGCAGGAAAGTAATGTAATTGTCCCTCTTCACTAATCAAGATCTGGATTTTGTCACAGTGCCCCCAGGTGATAGTCAAATGTGCTTTCTAATCTTCATATTAGTCTTCACCAACAGCTTTGGTGTATTGTAGTTAGTAATCCCATTACCATCTGAGTTGAGAGACTGTAATTCTCCCAAGGCCATATGATGAATAGAGGTTTGAACCCGGATGGATTTTCTTTGATATTAGTCTGCTTGTGAGAATGTGAGTTGTTAGCATATATTGATTAGTTAAAATGACTGGCTATTACAAATAATCAAATGCTAATACTTAGGGATACATGCTAAATTACACTGAGTAAGGGGTGTTCATTCACATAGCAATTAAACAGAAATACTTGCATTTAAGTTCAGGAGTGCTTGAACTGGGCTTAAATTATTTTGTGCTCAAATAATTTCAGTTTCTGTTGTGGCAAACTGAAGGAATATTGATCTAGGTTCTCTCATCCTTCAAACCTACTGTAGATTTGCTTATTCCACACACACCAGCGTACTTATTTCCAAGCAGAAGAAAGAAGCGCATATGTATTCCACTGCTTAAAATAATGACTCATGGGCCAGAGCCTTTTCTGCAAATTCTCATTTGAAAAACTCATTACCTCTAGATATACCCATTATTTGCATCATATCAGATTTAGAAGACATTTTGCTTCGGGTTGTGCAAGCATATAAGAAAGCATGATTCTTGCAATAAATAACTTAAAGCATGTAAAGGAGTTTATATCTTTTTTTCCATCCAAAAAGAGAGCTTTTCTGTTAGAAGCTCTCCAAGATTTTTGTTTCTGGCATTTAATCTTTGCTGTAAATGTGAGGTATTTGTTCAGAATGCTGGGGCACATGTCCTTAATCCGGAATCATAGAGCCAGTTCATATGTTGCAGAGAAATGGAGAAAGCAGTAGTGCAAGTCACACTTATCTGCTTTCCTTCCTTCCTTCCTTCCTTCCTTCCTTCCTTCCTTCCTTCTTAGAATTATAGAATGTTAGAATTGGAAGGGACCTTGAAGGTCCTCTAGTCCAACCTCAGTACAGGTAACCGCAACCAGTAGCGTGGCAACTTATAGGCAGGGCACCCTGGGTGCCACCTTCAGGGGTCTTTGTGTGTCACCACTAAAGACCAAAATAGTTAAAATCATAGTTTTACGGAATAATACCATCAAGGAATTTCATGAGGAATTCAATGAGAAAAACAATGATTATTGGTAATAGCCAGCCATTTTACACACACACACACACACACACACACACACACACACACACACACACA